>PVKH010014582.1:0-16455 GCA_004027955.1 Chaetophractus vellerosus
CCATTAACAGTGCACTAGAGTTCCACGGCAATATTCTTTTCATTAATTTGAGCACTCTCAGCTCAGATTTCACTTCTTTCTGATTTTTCATTATATTTAAATCTCTGCTTTGAGCTCTTAACTCATAGAGGCCATGGCTTCATTATATTTTTAAATTCATGGCAATATATTTGGTCCAAGTATTTGTCTGTTCCATCACAATACTTTTTTGTGCCATTTGTCCTTCTTCATTTTTTCTTTCAGCATGTATTGATTCTGCATTGGGTACCTTTATTATTTCTGTGGAAATTGGATGAGTTAAGTCCTTCCTAAACAAGATATTTGCAGTTTTGAGTAGGAATATCCTGGGTGTGATGGTTTGAAGCGGTATATACCCCAGAAATATATGTTCTTAAAGTCAGTCCATTCCTGTGGATGTGGACCCATTGTAAGTAGGATCTTTTGGTGAGTAGGATGTTAATTTAAGATGTGACTCACCTCCTACTGGAGTCCTTTATAAGAGAATGAAATTCAGATGAAGAAAGCAAGCCCTGGAAGCAAGAAGCTGAAAGCAAGGGAACCTGAAAGAGAAGGGAGAGACCAGCAGGTGCTGCCATGTGCCCTGCCACGTGGCCGAGGAGCCCAGGATCACCGGCAGCCAGTCTTCAGGAAGAAGGTATCATCCTGATGATGACTTGATGTGGACATTTTCTTAGAACTGAAAGCTTGTAAGCTAATATATTCCCATTGTAAAAGCCAACCCACTGCTAGTATATTGCTTTCAGCAGCCTAGCAAACTAGAACACTGGGCTTGCTATCCAGATTTGTGTGTGTGTGTGTGTGTGTGTGTGTGTGTGTGTAATGGTCTGTTAATCTGGGCATGATTAAGTTATGATTAGGGCATTGACTGGGCCATGTCAGTAGGGTGTTGAGCTCCATCCCTTGGTGGGTGGGGTCTCAAAGGTAAAAAGACATGGCAAAGGACAGTGTTGTAGTAGTTGTTGTTTTTTTTTTCTGGCTTCATTTACTCAATTTTTATTTTATTTTTTTTTAATTAAAATTTTTTTAGGATACATCGATTACAGTTATCCAGATTAATAGAAATTCTTAGGCAGAGGGGGTGTGCGTGTGGAGTCGGTTCTTTTAGCCTTTATTTCTCTCCATTGGCAGCTGCAAGGATACTTACAAAGCGGTCTCTCTTCTCCACCCCACCTCAGTTCTAGACAGCTTCCTGCAAAAGTGCGATTCTTCGTCGGCCTCACCTCCTCTGCTCCCCCTAAGTTTCAAACACGGTTTAGAAACACTCCCTCCATTGACCTGCATGCCCCATTTCTATTGTTTCAATCAAGGAATGTTGGTTTTGCCCATCAATGTAAGCTTCTTACTTTGGAGAACTGTGACCTTCTGGTATCTGAGATGCTCAGCTGCAGGGCGCATTGTCCTATACTTTGCTTGACCCTTTTTGAATACGACAGCCTTTCTCCTAATTTGGATTCAGAGATGTCTTCTGGTAACAGATGGAGTTTGCACTTCTGTTTCTTATTTTACTTTGGCTATAGGGCGATATCTGAAAAGATACAGGACAGTTCCAACTCTCTACTTTTCCCTTTTAAAAGCAAAGGGCTGGGGAAGCAAAAGTGGCTCAAGTGATTGAGTGCCTGGCTACCACATGGGAGGTACCGGGTTTGGTTCCCGGTGCCTCCTAGAGAAGACAAGCAAAACGGCGAGCTGACATGACAGGCTGGCGTGGCAAGCTGATGCAACAAGATGACGCAACAAGATCATGCAACCAGATGATGCAACAAGAGACACAGGGAGGGAAACATAATGAGAGATACAACAAAGCAGGGAGTAGAGGTGGCTCAAGCGATTTGGTGCCTCCCTCCCACATGGGAGGCCCTGGGTTCAGTTCCCAGTGCCCCCTGAAAGGAAGACGAGCACACAACGAACAGACAGCAAGCACAAACAACGAGGGGCTAGGGAGAAATAAGTACATAAAATAAATCTTTGAAAAAAAAAAAAAAGCAAAGGGCTGGTTAAGCCCTGGTTTTACTCTTCAGAGCCAAATGAATTTCTGAACTATAATACTGAACCTGTGATCAAAGAATCTGGGCTCAGAAATCCTTAGTTGAAATTCAATAAAATCTAAGCATTTGTCCAAAATTTTTAAGGCATACTGGAATGTTGCTAGGAAAAAAATGATATCTTACAAATATTTTCTACTATGTAGAGATATATGTCAAAGTGAGCCGGGTTTCCAGCCATGTATAAAGGGTTGAGTAAGGCATAGAGTTTGAGAGGCTAGGCTTTGGAGTCAGGGAGTTCTGCATTCAAGTATTCAGGACTTGGGTAAGTAAGTTGTTAAAGCTGTAATTTCTGTCTGTAAATGGGGATGAGTAGCCACCTTGTAAGACCTTTATAAAGGCTAAACGATATACACAAATGTTCATAGCAGCATCACTCATAATAGCCAAAAGGTGAAAGAAACCCAAGTCACCATCAAAAGATGAGTGGGTAGGGAAGCAGCTGTGGCTCAAGTGGTTGGGCTCCCGTTTACCACATGGGAGGTCCTGGGTTCGATTCCTGGGGCCCCCTGGTGAAGGCAGCATGGAGAGCTGATGGCCCAAAACACGGTGCCATCTTGCAGAGAGCTGGTGCAGCAAGATGACACAACAAAGGGAGACAAGCAGACATAGAAAAATACACAGCAAATGGACACAGCGAGCACAAGCAACAAGGGGGGGCGATAAAAAAAATCTTAAAAAAAAGATGAGTGGGTAAACAAAATGCGATCTATCTGTGCAATGGAATATTATTCAGGCATTTTTATGAAGGGAGTGAAGTTCTGATACATTGTATAATGTGGATGTCCCCTGAAGACATCTTGTTAAGTGAATTAAGGCAGACACAAAAGGAAGACTGTTATATGATTTCACTGATATGAAATAACTACAATGTGCAAATTCATAGAGACAAAAAAAGCTACGAGGGGCGGGGTGGGGAGTTAATGTTTAATGAGTAAGGAGTTTCCATTTTGGGTGACGGAAGAGCTTTGGTAATGGATGCTAGCACAGCATTGTGAATAAAATAGCACTGAATCGTGTACTTAAAAGTGGTTACAGGGGCCGGCTGTATAGCCCAGTTCGTAGGATGCCGGTTTACCACATGGGAGGCCCCGGGTTCCGTCCCCGGGCCTCTTCTAATGGGCAGACCGCCTCGAGAAAGCAAGCCAACGTGGGCAGGTAAAAAGACAAGCTCCCACGGGCAAAGGCAAGCCCCGGCGAGCAAGGGCGAGCCCCCACGAGCAGGCGGGCTGCAGCGCCGGTGAGCTGACTCGGCAGGTCGCCCCAGCAGGGGGAGACAAGCAGACACAGAAGAACGCAGAGAAAAATGAACACAGCAAGAACAAGCAAAAAGGGGGGAATAAAAATAAATAAATAAATAAATAAATAAATAAATAAATAAATAAATAAATAAATAAATAAATCTTTTTTAAAAATTAGTGGTTACAATGGGGACCTTTATGTTGAATTTATGGTTACCACATTAAAAACTTTTTAAAAAGAGAATAAATTAGATAATATGAGTAAAGCACTCAGCCCAGAGCCTGGTACATAGAAAGTGTAAAAAGTATCATTTGTCAGTGTGGGAATGATGGGAGAATTCCAATGGGAATGTGAATACTAAACCGCAGGGGGCCAGAGACATGTCTGGTGGTGGCATCCGTGCTGCTCTTTACTTAGATCGCCTTCTCCTCATGAGATGGCTTAATATACTAAAAAGCACACCGACTTCTGAGTCAAGACACCTCAGGTCAGGTATATTCTAGTTGCATAACTACAGCCAATTATCTAAGTCTCTGAGCCTCGGTTTCCTATTCTGTCGAATGGACCTAACGCCTGTCACCTGCGGTAATTAGGAATAACTGTGACAATTTGTGTTAAACTCCTAGCACAGGGTCAGCACAGTCAGGTTGCCATCCTAACTAACGTGTTTCCCACCCAGAGCATCCTCCCTTTCATTTTCAGCCCTCCTGCCTCCCCGCAGGCTCTGTCCATCCTGTAGGCTATCATTCTATAAATGTATTCTTTCTCTGTGCCCTCGCTCTTTGTCCATCTGAGAATCACTATCATCACCTTCTGCACTGGGGGAGAATGAGTGGGTGAGTGGGGATGGAAAGTATTCTCTTTTTCAAATACACAGAAATCTCTTCCCTTCTTACTTGCCTCTGGGTTGAAAGAAGATTTGGGGAAGCGGCTGTGGCTCAAGCAATTGAGCTCCTGTTTACTATATGGAGGACCCGGGTTCCATCCCCGGGACCTCCTGGCAAAAAATAAATTTAAAAAATTAAAAATTATCTAAAAAAACACCAAAAAACAAATAAGATTTGGTGCCGGGAAAGGTGGCTGGAAGAGAAATCTGAGAACCACCATCCTTTGGCCGTGGACCTGGAGGCTGTGTCCTCCCATCTCCCGGCCTCCAAGAATGCTTTATCTGTGCTCTGAACTGTCACTGCTGCTCTTTTTCAACGCTTTCGCTCTGTGGAGAGACAGTATGCAACTTGAAAGGGTTACTAATCCCTCGAAACCTCTGATCACAGATAAACTCATTTCCCGATCCTGCCACGTAAGCCTGTTATCTGCTTTGATGACCTGATCAAGCGCTCGGAGACCACATTAAGGTCTCTACTCAAAGCTGTACCTATGATCAAAGTCCTGGAGCAAGGCCTGCTTTCTGCCCATGCACTCGGCGCTCAGGGTGGGCACTGGAGGGCTTGATGGAAAGATATCAGCCCACCAAGGAGTCATTACTGTGCCATGCACCTGACAGAGCTCTTGGTTTTACTGCTTGAAGAGCGGGAAATGATAAAGGCATTTTGCCATTTCACTGGCCATTTTGTAGACTTGGTGTTTTTAAAATATCTATGTTGAAGCCATAAAGCATGCACAAAAATTGTGTTCAAGAAATGTAAATTTCTTATTGAAAAGATAAGTTTTCAACCAATCAACACAATTTTAAAAAATATTGTCAAACAACCTGAACAGACATCATTGGTGGGAAATGAATGAAAGCTTTCAACAACTTCAGAAAATTCTACGTACTTTAAAAATGGATTGTTTCTTTCATTATTTTTATTTTTAATTAAAGCAATGCAAATATATTTCTGAGAAATAAAAAAAAAAGCTAAAAATATAAAGAACCCTCTAAAATCCTATCTATCCAGAGAAAATTACATCAGTAAATATCTTTTAGGTCCTTTCTCTGTATATATTTACATAACTTTAAAAGGAAAATGGGACCCAGCCATGTAAATTATTTATTACCGAATATAATTGCGTTTCACTGTCTTTTTAAAATTTACTATTTAGTTTGTTTCTAAATCTTTACTGTTATAAAAATTACAGAGCAGGAATAACTTTGGAGGATGATTTAGGAAGAAAAAATGTAGGGAAAGAACCTGAAAATTTTTCTGGAAAACAGACAATACAGCTTAGAGATATAGAAAAGGAAACAAAAATCATCCCCCATGTTAAAATATTGCTACAATTCCAAACCTGCAAGATGAATGAAGCTACCAATTCCAGGGATGCAGCCTCTGAAGGCACCTGGCCTTTCTCATTCTTGGTGTCCAGTATGTCATAGCTGGCCCCCTTTTTGGGCCCACTTACCACCATCTTCTTTATCCTTTTTGGGGGCCATGCATTTTCAAAATTTTAACTAAGTGTATTTCTTCCAGAATCAACGCCTTCCAAAACAAGATATTAGTCATGCGGGGCTTTCAGCCAGTTCCAACCACAGTGTTGGAACTCAACCTCAATAGAATAGTCAGAGAGGTTTACACCCTGTCAGGCAGGGTCTACCACCTTACCCAGCAGGAAGTAACTACAGAAGAATGATCATCGCCCCTCAGCACTCCCTTAAGAATAAAGTGTGAATTCTCTGAGGGGGGAGTTGAAGCAGGTTAGTACAGGGAAATAGATAAGAAGATGAGCCACAACATGGCTGACAGACAGACAACATGGCCGACAGACAACATGGCTGCAAGATCTTGCTGAGATCTTGAGTTTAAACTTGAGGTCCCAGTTTCTCTTTCCAGGACCTCCCCTTGGCCCTGGATATTCCAACAGGCCTCACCATTAGCTCCCACCATTGGTGGGGTAACCAATAACAGCTGGGGCCCATCCCCTTAACATTAGCAAGGGGGAAGAATACTTAACAGTTTAAAAGGTAACCACACAAGGCAGAGCTCACCCTCTCTGCCTAGAGGAGCCCACACCCAGTCTTGGTGTGTATTTCCGTTTTTCTCTCCCATTTCTCAGCAAGCCATGTTCTCTACCCCCATTTCCCAAATAAATTCTTTTTACTGGCCTAACTGGGGGAAAAAAAAAAAATATATATATATATATATATTCACACAGAACTTTTGGGATAATCATTTTTTATCAAATTATAATTTTGATCAAACTGCCCTTTTTTTTTTTTGAGGTCCTGGGGGCTGGGCATTGAACCTGGGATCTCATATGTGGGAAGCCATCGCTCAACCGTTGAGCCACATTGGCTTCCCTGAGTTGGTTTTATCATTTGTTTTGCTTGTTGTTTGTTGTTTGCTTTTTTGTTCTTTTCAGGAGAAACCAGGAACCGAACCTGGAACCTCCCATGTAGGAGATGGGCGCTCAACTGTTTGAGCCATATCCGCTCCCCAAAATTCCTTCTTAACTGACATATTTCCCATCCAGAGCATCCGCCCCTTCATTTTCAGCCCTCCAGACTCTATTCCAGCCCAAACACCTCCCTCATCTTTCTTTCTAGAACATCTGCCCTGCTAATTCCCAATTTTTGATTAATTCTACCATCTACTTTCTGCCCTCTTCCCTCTAGGCTGCTGTGCAATGCTGGGCAAAA
Organism: Chaetophractus vellerosus; assembly: GCA_004027955.1. Taxonomy (NCBI): domain Eukaryota; kingdom Metazoa; phylum Chordata; class Mammalia; order Cingulata; family Chlamyphoridae; genus Chaetophractus; species Chaetophractus vellerosus. Next base: position 6,883 of record PVKH010014582.1, read on the forward strand.
ATCACAGGACTTATTTAGCTGTCACTGCAAATGCTTGCTCTCTAGCCTCAACTGGGCCTCCAGACCTTTTGTCTTATAAATGATCCTTGTTATGGTCCTCTTATAGACCTCCCCAATTTTGTTTCTTCTTTCTGATTGTTATATGGCCTACATTATATGCCTCCATTTTGTTAGGCCCCAGATTCTCAGTTTGTAAAATAAATGAAATATTAATTATTACTAACAGGAAATGGAGTCAGGAGTAACGGTTCTCATACACTACGAGAAAAGAGAAAGATTTCCTCCTGAGAATGAAATGAGAAAATTCCTGAACAATGGATGTGATTGCAACTATGGTCTGCAAACCTTGAAGCTGTCTGTAAACATGTGACTGAATGATTTGGGAATACCCAAAACTACAACCAAAGATACTGAATGCTGATGGCCCCAGCTCCTTGGGGGCTCAGCAAGTCAGCTGTTGGGTGGGCGTGGAGGGCTCACAGGATTACGGCTCTGGTCTGGATCTTGTTCCATTCAAGGTGCATCTGCAGCAGCCACTATGAGCCAGAGGGTGACAAGAAAATGAGGCAGTGTGGGGCAGGGAGGAGTTCTGAATCCAGAGCTTCTTTCCCTAGTCTGCATACTACTCTGCATGGGGATGGAGTTGAAAGAGCTCAGGGGGCTCAGATAACCAGAAACCATTGGGTAAAAAGTCTAGAACAGGTGGGAGAGGAGATGGGAGAATTTTTAGGGACCAATGTGGCCCAGAGAGCCCCAACCTATGGTGGGGTTATCGGAGAAAAGGAAGAGAACCAAAATGGAGACATTTTGATCACATTCCTGGCAAAGGGATTATTTGGAAATATGTTATTAAAGTTGACCTTTGGGTATTTTTTCTTTGTAGTTGCTATTGTAAATGGGTCATTTTTCTTCATAATTTCACCTTGATTCGTAGTATCATATAGGAATTCATTTGATTGTTATAGAATGATTTTGTATCCACCCTTTTATACCTTTGATAATTTCAGAGAATTTCTTTGATGTTCCCAAATATATAAGCAGAAGGCAGAAGTATTTAAATTATTTCATTTCCAACTGTATTTTTTAAAAATTCATACGGGAATGTGGTGCTACAAGTTACCCTTATTTTTATCTTGTTCTTAAGAGTGATTTCTCTAACATTTTCCCATTAATGTAATGTTAACTCCTTGCTTAACATATTCTTTGTTTTATTATAAATAGGATTGAAGTACAGTTAAGTGCCCCTGCTACTTATTAATAAAATGATAGAAATTGTATTATTGGGGAACTGAATATGGCTCAAGCAATTGGGCTCCTGTCGACCATATAGGAGGTCCAGGGTTCGATTCCCAGGGCCTCCTGGTGAAAGGCAAGCTGGCCCATGCGGTGAGCTGGCCCAAATGGAGTTTTGGCCTGCGCGGAAAGCTGATGCAGCAAGATTGCGCAACAAAAACACACACAAAAGAGAGACAATAAGAGATGCAGCAGACCAGGGAGCTGAGTTGGCACAAGAGATGGAGCACATCTCTCCGCTCCGGAAGGTCCCAGGATCGGTTCCTGGTGCCACCTAAAGAGAAGACAGGCAGACACAGAAGAACACACAGAGAGCAGATGGTGAGAGCAAAACAATAAGGGGGCAGGGGAGAAATAAATAAATCTTAAAAAAAAAAAAAAAGGAAATTACATTATTGAGGAAAAAACAAAGGTGGGGAGTGGTAGTGAACGCTCTATGATGTGGAGACCTCATGCATTTTGGGGAGAACTGGTAGATAAACAGAGTGTACCGGGAGAGATTCCCTAAAGTTCTGGGCCTCAGAAATGGGCCTTCACACACACACCCCTGTGCTTTGATTAGCAGGTGGAGAGACATCTTCTATCTTGGTCTCTTCAGCCCTTCTTCAGAGGTTTGTAAAGAGCCAGGAACGATTGGAGGCACTCAGTAAATTCATTTTATTTCTTAAATGTTAAGTGAGCACATTCTACCTCAGGAATGCCTTCCCCTCCAAACCTTGGAGTTCGATAAATGGGTGTTCACCTCTTGCCCTGGCCCAGCTCTTTCCTAGGTTGAAAACCAAAATGGGAGTACTATGCCATCTCTCTCTCTGTCCCCCTCAGAGCCTGCTACAACTTGTGGTAGGGAGCAGAAAAGGGAAAATGAGATATTGGCTATGAATTGAAGTTTAGTGGGATTTATGAACAGTCAAGATTCCAAGTCAGGCTTGACGATTACTCTCTCCCTCATCTCTTTCTCTCCTGTTTTCCTTTCTCCGTCTCTTCTCTTGGTTGATGAGCCTCCTCTGGTGACTCATCTCGCACACAGCCTGAAATGGGAACTGCAATCTACCAAAAAATTTAGAAGCACCGTCCCTTTGCTCTTGCCAATCCACTACTGGGGATTTACACCATAGGTGATGCTCACCGAAGTGTGAAAAATAAATGTATAAAAATCTTTGTAAATAAAAAAGCAGCAACCTAAATGTCCATTAATAAGGAAATAAACAAATTCTGGTATAACTACTCAGTGGTATATGAAGTCGACATTAGTGCTCACCAATATGTATTTTTATTTTTCATATTCTATTCTCCTTTTTATTTGTTGCTGGATTGGTTTAATTTGTGTTTTGTTAAGGATTATGCATCTGTGGTCTTGAGAGATATTGCTCTGTAGTTTTCTTTCCTTGTGAAGTCTTTTTCTGGCTTTATTTTCAGGGAAATTCTGGCTTCATAAAATGAGTTGGGAAGTTTGCCTCATTTTCTGTTTTCTGGAAGAACTTTTTTTGTAGGTTCATCCATATTGTCATATGCTTTATGACTTCATTTCTTCTTACAGCTACATAATATTCCATCATGTGTATACATCACAATTCTTTTAACCATTCATTGGTTAATGGACACCTGGTTGTTTCTATATTTTGGCAATCATGAATAACACCACTGTGAACGTAGGTGTGCAGATGTCTGTTTGTGTCACTGCTCTCAGTTCTTCCCAGAAGTCATATTGCTGGGTTACATGGCAAATCTATATACAACTTCTTTATCACCAATACGTATTGATCCTTTCCCCTTCTGAGCTCATGGGAGACAGAGATTTCCCTGCCCCTTTGAAGTTGGACAGGCCCATGTGGTTTGCTTTGGCCCCTGGAATTTGAGAAGAAGCATCTTAAGGGCCCATGTGAGATTCTCCACACTCCTTTTTGCTGTGGCAGTTAGAAACACACGTTGGGATGTAGGGGTCACAAGGTAAAAGCAGCCCAGAGCACTGAGCCTACGCAGGGAGGACAGCAGCCCATTTCACACGTACAAGAAAGAAACTTTTGTTGTGTTAAACCATTGAGATTTTGGTATTTGTTATCACAGCATAATCTACTTCATCCTGACTAGTACAGTATACTGTGCAGGCAGTAAATAGAATGAGATGGCTATATAAGTGCTGAAGTGGAAAATGTCCAAGGTATCTTTTGTTTGTTTGTTTGTTTTTGTTTTTTTCCTTCTTTTTTTCTTCTTTCTTTTACTCAGATTGCTCAGAAATATATATATATAGAGAGAGAAGCTAATACATAAAGTGTGGTAAAATGCTAATATTTGGCAATCTGGGGAAGGGTATATGAGTTTTTGTGTGCTATCATCATTTTTCTTTAAGTTCTGAAATTACTTCAAAACAAAAAGCTAAATCTTTCTCTCTCTCATGCTTGTCTATGCTTAAACACCTTTTGAAACTATGAAATGTAATTATCTCTGGGTAGGTAAATGGATAAATGGAACTGGAATTCTGGGGTAGAAGGGAGAGTTTTACTTTTCTTTGGGTACCTTTGTACTCTATTTGAATCCCCAAGAGGTAATAAATGTTTATTGTTTTCAGACACAAAGTTTGAGGTCATTTGTTTTGTAGCAAAAAAATATCTAATTTCTCAAGGGACTCCTAAGAAAATAGAAATTGCTTCTGGAAAAAGACAACAACCTGAACCAAAACCAAAAAAGTAAGAGAAAGAGAATTTCAACCGTACCTTTCAAATTTTCAAATAAATTAAAATCAAATTAAATTAAAAAGAATGACTTCTTCTCTCCTTTTCCATGAACCAAATTTTTAATCTCCCTAAAAGCTTAGCCCAAGGCTCACTTTTTCTCTAAGCGTAGGCTGAGTCAGAGACTTTGGAATGAGACAGAGGCGTGCTCTCCCGCTTGCTAACTGTGTGTAGAAATGTCCTAAGCATCATCTGTCAAATAGGGATGATAATACAACCTCACAGAATTGTTGAGAGTGTTACCTGAATAAATGCCAGGAACCTCCCCCCGCCTCCCCCCCAGGCCCAGTTCATGTGTGAGGTAACCAAGCTCCAGGAGACCTACTCTAGAAACATTGACCAAAAAAAAAAAATTAGCATATCCTCCTTTTAAGGGCATGGTGTAGGAATTTACATGGTGTTTGTGGTAGAAGGAACTATGTACCCAAACAAACATGTGTTCTTAATCCAAGTCCATGTGGGTGTGAACCCATTGTAAATAGGATCTCCTGAAAATGCCAGTTTTAGTTAAGGTGTGGCCCACCTGAATGAGGGTGGGTCTCAGTCCACATTATTAGAGGCCTTATAAAGAGGACTTGGAAGTCATAAAAGGAGAGGACATCACCCAGAGACAGAGACAGAAACCAGGGAACCCCAAGGATTGCTGGCAGCCAGCACCAGAATGGTGAGGGGGAAAGCAAACCTTTCTGAGATCTTGATTTTGAATGTCTTGTTTCTGAAACTGTGAGTCAATTAATTCCTGCTGTTTAAGCCAAAATGAATTTGCGGTATCTGTGATAGCAGCCCAGGCAAATTAAGACAGTTTCACATTGAAAGTTTCCTCAGACTCCAGTAAGGACAGCTCCTCCTCTCCTCAGTGTTTCCCACTGAGAGAAATGGCTAAAACCTTTTCTTCTCTCACCACTTCACTGCTCTCCTCTGGAAGTGACCACTGGGACGTCTGCTCCCACACAATGGCCACACCAGACTTTTCAGAGTAGAGAGAGAAGCCTGTGCCTTCTACTCCTTCCTCAGTCCCCTCAAGCAGAAGCATCCAGAGCCCCTAAGAAATGTGGTTCTTTTCTCGCTCTCACTGCTTTTTCCTCAAACAATTTTTGTGGGGAATTTCTGATGAATGTAATTCTCCATGTTACCTGATGATTAAGGTTAGGTAATGTAAGTAAAATGTCAATAATGTAAGTAAATACAAGCGGGGTTCTGAATCACACTTTTAGTACTCACCAAAAAATTGGCAGAGTTGCCTACCCAAAGCAGCTAAGAGAATAATCTGTTTCCTTGTAGAAATCTGCCTCTCAGATTATGTGGCTCCTTGGGCTGTGCCAGTCTTGTGTGATGCAGTGAGGCAGGCGAGGACTCACTTTCCTATTTCCAAGCCCTTAACTGCATATCATTCTCATTTTCTGCTAATGTTCTAGCTCAGTTTTCACTGTGAGCACTAAATCTTTATCAATTAATTTCTATCAGGTCCACTCCTCAAATACCCTGCAAAGTACCAGGCACTGCTTACTTATTCAGTCCATACAAAGCTGGGTCTGGAGTTTCCTTCCAAGAAATAACAGACTAGCAAAGAAGAGAAGCGTGCACAAATGGCTGCATGGCTGGTGGGCTGCACTGAGAGATGTTCAGACCATCATGGGCCCAGCCTGGGCTCTCCCCCATAATTTACCCAGCCCCTGGGCAAATAAATGTGTTCAGGTGTACTTCGTCTGTTTACCAAATCACTGGACCCCAGGGAGGAGTGCCATCTGCTGCACACTGGGCTGCCCACCTCCTGCCATACAGCGAGTAGAGAGACAGCCTAGGACCTACCTTGGCTCATACCAAGCAAGATTTTAATCTCCTACTGGGTCGAGCCATCGCTAGCATTTCTGAAAGAAAGTTCCTTGCACTGAGCCTTCGTTATCACCCTTTCCCAGCCTCTTCCACATCTCCTTACCCACAGGCTTTCCCATGAAGATCATACTTCCTGTGGAGTTTTTTGGGTCACACCCCCAAATCTGCCTCTTCCTAATTGTGTTACCTCTGGAAAATTCCTTAATCTGTCTAATCCTTTCTTTCCACACCTTCTTTCCTGCTGCTGAGGTTGATCACCTGAATTGACAAGGCTCCGAGTCAACTCAGAAATAAATCCCCTGAGCCCAGGAGTGAGCCTTCCAAAACCACACCCCAGCACTCACTGCAGCCCTGAATATTTTGTCTTACTCCCAAGACTTTTTCCGGCTCTAACAGAGGACTGATCCCCAGAAACACTGGGGAGGACCTTGATGAAGGACTGAGGACTTCTTTCCTAATGTGCTCCTTTGTGCCAATATTTTATTTAAGGTTTTTGCATTGAGAATCATAAATGACAGTAGTATGTAATTGTCTCTGTGCCCAAATACAAGGCATTTGAAAGTTTTTCTTCTTTTTCTATGCTCAGGAGCAGCACATCAGAATTCATTGCCTATAAAATTCTTGTAAAATTGCTCTGTGGATATATCTGGACCTGGTACTTTTTTGGAAGGTCATTCTTTTTCATTCTTCTCTATATCTCCCGTGATAATTGGTCTCTTTTTAATGTCTATTTTGGGAAATTTTATTGTCTTAAAAGTTATCTATTTAATCCAGACTTTTAGGTTTATATGATAAAAAGGAACAATGTCATCTCTTAAAATAATTTTACTTTTCTCTGTACCTGTAGTTAATTCCCCTTATCATCCCATATTTTGTATATTTGTGCTTTCTCTCTTTTTTCTTGTTTTGGTAACAGTTCATCTATTTATTTTCAAAGAATTAGTTGTTAGATTTACTTCTTAATTCTGTATTTTTCTGATTTATATACCATCATTTTTTCTGCTTTTATCTTCATTACTTCCTTCCTTCTGCTTTAAAAATAAAACATTTTGTTGTTCTATTTCTGACTTTTACCATGGCTGCTTAATTCATTCAGTTCATTATAACTTTTTAATTAATACAAACATTTAAAACCATGAATTTTGCTCTTAGTACAGTGTTAGCTAAATCCCATGAGTTCTGGTATGTCATTTTCATTTGCATACTTTTCTATGCATTATGCTGTTTTGATTTTGCTTTCCTTTTTTAGCCAAATGTTATATAAGTATTTTTAAATTTCCAAGGAGTGGGAATTTTTTTTCTGTTTTGTTATTAATTTCTAGTTTTACTGAATTGTGATCAGATATGGTTCTACTTATTGGAATATATTGAGTTTTCCCTGTGACCTAAAGTATGGAAAATTGTGAATATTCCATGGATGCTTGAAAAGAAGCAGTAATCTCCATTTCAGGGCACTAAGTTTTTGATATATTAGATTTATCATATTAATTGTATTTTTAGGTCTTCTCTATCCTTATTTACTTTTGTGCCCTTAATCTGTCATGGACTGTACCAATTCCTTCTCTTTAAATCTCCTATAGTGCTTGCCTACCGAGGTCCCTGCCTTCCCCTCCAGGAGCTACTGCCCCTGGGAGCTCAGCTGTGGGCAACCAGGCTTAGGGCTTGTCTCTTTCCAAGCCCTCTCTCAGTCTCGGCTGCTCCATTTTCTCCTGAGTTCAGCTGTGGGCAATCAAGGATATGGCTCGTCTCTTCAGCCTTGAGCTGCTCTGTGGGCCCAGCCTCTTGGGGGCCTCATGCTTAAGCTTTGGCTGCTAGTGACCCTCAAATCCCCTCCCACGTGGCAGGATCAAAAATGGTGCTTCCTTTCTCTGTCTCTCTGTGTCTCCATTTATATAAAGCTCCAATAAGAGGATGGAGGCCCAATCTGAGTCACGCCTCACTGACATAGTCCAGTCAAAAGGGCCCCACAATCACAGGAATGAATTAGTTCAAGAACATAATCTTTTCCTTTTTGGGATTCATAAAATACCTTCAATCTGTCACAGGTATGTAGATATTCTTTTTCTTCTTCATTGTGAATTGTACCCTCTTATGATTATAAAATGCCCTTTTTAGCCTTATTTAGTATATTTCACCCTGAAATCAACCACATATAATACTAAGCTTGTGATGCCTGAATCTTTTATATTTGCGTATTTCTGGTATATCTTCTCCATTCTTGTATTTTCACTTTCAGAATCACTTCTTTCATTCAATATAAAATTGAGTTACATCTTGTGCTTCAGTTTGAAATTGTGTTTTTAATGGGTAAGTTTAACTTATTTACATTTATTAATATGAAATATCTGGGTTTAGTTCTGTTGCTGTTTTATTATACTTTCTGTTTTCTAACTTTTTCAAATATTACACTCTTGATTTTGTTTGTTTTGTTGTGTTGTGTGTTCTTGATAATTTAAAAGGTTCGTATTTTTGTTGTGGTTTACCATCATAACATTACAAAATGTCTGTGATGGTTAGGCTAATGTGTCAACACAGCCAGGTAATGGTGCCCAGTTGTTTGGTCAAGCAAGCACTGGGCTAATTGCTAATACAAGGGCATTTCATGGACTTCAATCATTAGTGAGTTGATTGCATAGATGAATGGTTACATCTGCAATCAACTACAGAGATTGTTGTCAGCAAGGAGTGACGTCTCATCCAATCAGATGAAGGCCTTAAAAAGGGAAGTGATTTCAGCATTCAGAGAGAGAATTCTCATCTCTACTTCAGACAGACAGCATTTCCTGGGGACTCATCAAGGACTTTTATCGAAGCCCCTGGTTTGCAGCCTGCCGTGTAGAATTTGGACTTGTGCATCCCCTCAGTAGCATGAAAGAATTTTATAAAATCTCCTACTATTTACAGTTTTATCCTATTGGTTCTGTTTTCCTAGAGAACCCTGACTAATACAGCTTGGTACTGGGAGTGGTTCTTGAGAAACAGTATCTTAAAAATGGGATTTCTGAATTGGTTCTGGGATTTTTGTAATTGGCTCTCTACTCTGATTAGATTCAAGGGCACTGACTCTCTTTCCAATTATCAAGAGGCCACTGACAGTCCATGGCATAGTTGGCAATGGAGACACACAATATATCACCACTGGATACGACTACTTCCATGCTTATAAGAGGCAAGGATCTGGATGAGATTGTTTTTAACACCTTAACAGAGTTTTGTGGAGTTAAAAGGTACAATGATATTAGCTGGCTATTCCTAAATATGCTGGATACAGTTAAAAAAAGAAAGGAATGAGCTAAAGGCTTCAAATTTCCAACTTAAGCACCTCATGAAAGGTATGAAGTTTTCTATGTGTGCTCTGAAAGAAAATCTTGTTTCGTGTAGCCGCAGACTTGAGGTGTCTTAAAACCAGACTCAGGGAAACCGATATGGCTTAAGTGATTTTGCTCCCGTCTACCATATGGAGGGTCCTGGGTTCGTTTCCCAGGGCCTCCTGGTGCTGGCCCACGCAGAGTACTGGCCCGCACAGGAGAGCTGGCCCACACAGAGAGCTGGCCCAGCAAGATGACTCAATAAAAAGAGACACAGAAGAGAGTCAGTAAGAGATGCAGCAGACCAGGGAGCTGAGGTGGTACAAGAGCTTGAGCGCCTCTATCCACTCCGGAAGGTCCCAGGATTGGTTCCCGGTACCGACTAAAGAGAAGACAAGCAGACACAGAAG
>PVKH010014583.1:0-16431 GCA_004027955.1 Chaetophractus vellerosus
GGTCATCCTGCTGAGTCAGCTCACCACACGGCGGCTTGCCTTCACCAGGAGGCCCCGGGAACTGAACCCAGGGCCTCCCATGTGGTAAACCAGAGCCCAACCAATTGAGCCACAGCCGGTTCCCCACAAAGAACAATTTGAAGTCTTGGATATGAAAATAACAGAGCTTATGGGAGTGAAAGACACAATAAGTGAGATTAAAATACAATAGAGGCACACAACAGCAGATTTGAAATCATGGAAGAAAGAATCAGCAATGTAGAGGAAATAACAATTGAAATTAGAAAGAGAGAAAAACAGAGAGAAAAGAATGAAAAAAATTTAGCAGGGGCTCAGGGAGTTGAATGATGGCATGAATTGCACCAACCTATGTGATATGGGAGTTTCAGAAGGAGAAGGGAAAAGGGGCAGGAAGAGTATTTGAGGAAATAATGGCCGAAAATTTCCTAACTTTCATGAAAGACATGGATAAACATGTCTAAGAAGCACAGTGTACTCCAATTTGAATAAATCCAAATAGACCTACCCCAAGACACATAATATTCAGAATGCCAAATACCAAAGATAAAAAGAAAATTCTGAAAGCAGCAAGGGAAAAGTCAACATTACATATAAGGGAGGGCCAATAAGACTTGTGTGGATTTCTCTTCAGAAACCATGGAAATGAGAAGGCAGTGTTATGATATAGTTAAAGTATTTAAGAGAAAAACTGTTATCTGGCAAAACTGTCCTTCAAATATGATGGTGAGTTTAAAATATTCACAGATAAACAGAATCTAAGAGAGTAAGTAAATAAGGATCGAGCTCTGCAGGAAGCACTGAAGGGAGCTCTGTAGCCAGAAAAGAAAAGAGAAGAGAGGCTTGGAGGAGAGTGTAGAAGTGAAGACTATCAGAAAGGGCAATCAAAAAGGTAAAAAAAAAAAAGATGGACAAGAATAGGATATGACATGTGAAAGCCAAAGGATAAAATGGCTGAAGTAAGTAATGCCTTTACAGTAATACCATTGAATGTTAATGGATTAACTTCCCAATCAAAAGACACAGGCTGGAAGATGGCAGATTAGAAAGACATGGGACCCTTTCTCCCAGAAATATGCTAAAGGACAGGCAGAAATGGCCTGGAAAAAAATGTTCTAGGGTTTAGGACACCAGAGGAAGGCTGGACACCACCTAGAAGAGAGAGGGGCACAGAAAAAAAAAATCTCGATGGAAAGACAACAGAAGATGCAGCTGCAGCTTCTGGTACCCTTCCTCTGCCCTACGAACAGAAAATTTTGAATTCTCAGGCCTCAGGCTGGCTGCTATAGACAGAGGGGTCCATTGGGATCCATCTCCCCAGGAAACGGGAGAAGGAGGGACACAACGTAAGGCTGATTCAGCATTTGGCCACCAAATTTGGTCTGCTATGTTCCACGAGTCCTTACAGGCCAGGAAGGCCATGCCATTGCCATGGGAGCCAGCACAGGACTAAAGAGATCTGACCCTCTCAATCACCCTCCCTACTGACCAGGACTGGTTACTGAGGAAACCGAAGGGAGTGGAATTATTTCAGACCCAAGAAAAAAGTGGGGGCTGCCAGCAAAGGTTAGAGAACAGCCTCTGAGAGTTTGATTTGGGAGGCTCTGAATAGCCTCCAGGTTGCTGTCCCTGTTGCAGTAAATACACTCCCACCAGGCTTTGAACTGAGAGGGCTGTCGAAGAGCACCATCTGCTGGTGGATCAAGGAGGTGCATGTGACTAAATTAAAGGTTAATAAATAAGCCCTTTCCAGCCTTTATAGCCTCTGTCCCCAAGGTCCTGGGAAGCAGGTCTGCAAGTCACCAGGAAGAAATAATAGTCATAAATGTCTATGCACCTAACCACGATGCCCCCAAAATACATGAGGCAAACTCTGGCAAAACTGAAGGAAAAAATAGAAATCTCTACAATAATTGTTGGAGACTTCAACACACAACTCACATCAATAGATAGAAAAACTAGACAGAAGATCAAGAAGGAAACAGAGAAATTGAACAATATGATGGACAAGCTAGACTTAACAGACATTAAGAAAATGTTGCATCAAAAATCAGTGGGTTATACATTACTCTCAAGTGCGCATAGCTCTTTCTCCAGGATAGACCACATGCTAGGTCCCAAGGCAGGTCCCAATAAATATTTAAAAACTGAAATTATAAAAAGCACCTTCCCAGATCATATTGGAATGAAACTAGAAATCAATATTGATGGGAAGGGGAAATTTTGCAAATATATGGAGGCTAAACAACACACCCCTAAACAATCAGTGAGTCAAAGAAGAAATCGTAAGTGAAATTAGTAAATATATTGAGACAAATGAAAGCAAAAACACAATTTATCAAAACTTATGGGATACAGCAAAGCAGTGATAAGAGGGAAAATTTATAGCCCTAAATGCGTATATTAGAAAAGAAGAGATCTAACTGAACAACTGGAGGAACTAGAAAAAGAACAGCAAACCTTCCCAAAGCAAGCAGAAGGAAAGAAATAATGAAGATTAAAGAAGAAACAAATGAAATCGAGAGAAACAAACAATAGAGAAAATCAACTGAAAAAAAAGCTGTTTTTTGAGAAGATAAAAAAAATTGACAACTCTTTAGCTAGACTAACATAGAGAAAAAGAGAGGAGATACAAATAAATAAAATCAGAAATGAAAGGGGGAAGTCATGACTGACTCCACAGAAATAAAAAGGATCAAAAGAGGATACTATGAGAAACTGTATGTCAACAAACTAGACAACCTAGATGAAATGGGCAAATTACTAGAAACTCACAAACAACCTACATTAACTCTATAAGAAATACAAGAACTTAACAAGCCAATCACACATAAAGAGCTTGAATCAGTCATCAAACATCTCCCAACCAAGAAAAGTCCAGGACCAGAGGGCTTCACAGGTGAATTCTATCAAGCATTTCAAGAATTAACACAAATTCTGTTTAAACTCTTGCAAAAAATTGAAGAGGAAGGAAAATTACCCAACACATTTTATGAAGCCAACACCACCCTAATATCAAAGCCAAATAAAGATACTCTAAGAAAAGAAATTACAGACCAATTTTTCTAATGAACATAGATGCAAAAATTCTCAAAAAATACTTGCAAATAGAATCCAGCAGCATATCAAAAGAATTATACATCATGAAAGTGGCATTTATCCCTGGTATGCAAGAGTTGTTCAACATAAGAAAATCAATTAATGTAATACATCATATTAACAAATTGAAGGGGAAAAAACACATTATCATTTCGATCAATGCAAAAAAAGACATTCAACAAAATCCAGCATCATTTCTTGATAAAAGCACTTCAAAAGATAGGGATTGCATGAAAATTCCTCACATAATAAAGGGCATATATCAATGTGGAAAGGTTGAAAGCTTTCCTTCTAAGATATGGAATAAGACAACAATGCCCACTGTCACCACTGTTATTCAATATTGTGCTAGAAGTTCTAGCTAGAGCAATTAGGGAAGAAAAAGAAGTAAAAGGTATGCACATCAGAAAGGAAGAAACAAAACTTCTACTATTTGCATCACATGACTCTATATTTAGAAAATCTTGAAAAATCTACAACAAAGTTACTAGAACTAATAAGATCAGCAATGTTGCAGTTTACAATATCACCATACAAAAATCAGTAATGTTTCTGTATACTAGTATTGAACAATCTGAGGAAGAAATCAGGAAAAAAAATTCCATTTATAATAGCAAGTAAAAGACTCAAGCGCCTAGGAATCAATTTAACCAAAGATGTACAGGACCTCTATTCACAAAACTACAAAACAATGTTAAAACAAATCAATGACGACCTAAACAAATGGAAAGAAATTATATGTTCATGGATTGGAAGGCTAAATATCATGAAGATGTCAACCCTACCCAAACTGATTTATAGATTCAATGCAATACTAATTAAAATTCCAACAGCCTACTTTACAGAAATAGAAAAAAACAATTATCAAATTCATTTGGAAGGGAAAGTGCATCTGAATAGCCAAACGTATTCAAAAAAGGAAGAGTGATGTGGGAGGACTTTCAGGGTCTGACTTTGAATCATACTACAAAGCTACAGTGGCCAAAACAGCATGGTGTTGGCATAAAGATAGACAAGTTGATCATTGAAATAAAATTGAAAGCCCAGAAATAAACCTTGACCTCTATAGCCAACTGGTTTTTGACAAACCTACAGAGTCCATGAAAACAGGACAAAACAATCTCTTCAACAAATGGTGCTGGGAGAACTTTATAGACAGTCATAAATACCTATGCACCTAATCAGGGTGCCCTAAAATATATGAGGCAAACTCTGGCAAAATTGAAAGGAGAAGTAGATATCTCTACAATAATAGTTGGAGACTTCAATGCACCACTCACATCAATAGATAGAACTAGACAGAAGATCAACAAGGAAAGAGAGAACTTGAATATGACAAACAAGCTGGACCTGACAGACATATATAGAACATTGCACCCCAAATCAGCAGGTTATACATTCTTCTCAATGGTCATGGATCTTTCTCCAGGATAGACCACATGTTGGGCCACAACAGAGCTCTCAATAAATTCAAGAAGATTGCCATTATACAAAGCACCTTCTCTGATCATAATGGAATCAAGCTGGAAATCAAAAATAGGCATGAAAAGGGACAATTTGCCAGTATATGGAAGCTAACCAACACACTTCTAAACAATCAGTGTGTGTGGCAGTTTGAGATTATTTATGAATTCCAAAAAGAGAGAGATTATGTTTGTCAACTAATCTATTCCACTGGGTGTGATAACCTTTGATTGTATTAATTTCATTTGAGGGGTCTTTAAGATTTCTTGATAAGATCAATTAGGGCTTTTGATTGTGCTATGTCAGAAGGTGTGACTCGGGTTGAGTCCCCACCCCTTTGCTGGGTCTGTAATTATAAAGGGACACTCATTCAAGAAGACATAGCAGAAGAGAGAGAGCTCTGTCATTTTTTAAAAGATTTATTTTTATTTTATTTATCCCCCCTTGCTGCTTGTGCTTGCTGTGTCCATTTGCTGTGCGTTTTTCTGTATCTTCTTGTCTCCCTTTGTTGCGTCATCTTGCTGCGCCAGCTTGCTGCGCCACGTGGGCCAGCTTTCCTTCACCAGGAGGCCCCGAGAATCGAACTCGGGGCCTCCCATATGGTAAACGGCCCAATCACTTGAGCCACAGCCGCTTCCTCTGTCATTTTTAATACTGGGGCCCTGGGGAGCGATGAGCCATTCTCCTGATAGCTTGCAGTTGACCTTGGGAAGAGACCAGAACAGATGAGACTGATATAGAAGGCACAGAAAGAAATGAGCCCTATGCCAGGAGAGAGAGGATTGGAACCCTGGAGGGGAAGGAGAGACTAGGCTAGATCAGCGACCATCTTACTTCAACATATGGTAATTGACTTTGATGAGAAAGCAACTTTGAGTTGGACTTTTTAATGGCCTTGTAGCTGTAAGCTTTTACCCCAAATAAATACCCTTTATAAAGGCCAACAGATTTCTAGTACTTTGCATTGATACCCCTTTGGTGGACTAATACAGTGGGTCAAAGAAGAAATTGCAAGAGAAATTAATATATTTATTGAGACAAATGGATATGAGAACACAACTTAGCAAAACTTATGGGATACAGTGATGGCAGTGCTGAGAGGGAAATTTATAGCCCTAATTGCCTATATTAAATAAGAATAAAGAACTAAAATCAAAGATCAAACTGAACAACTGGAGAAACTAGATTAAAAAAAAACACAAAACACAGCAAACTAATCCCAAAGCAAGCAGAAAGAAATAACAAAGATTAGAGCAGAAATAAATGAAATTGAGAACAAAAAAACCCACAATAGGGCACAGCAGGTGTAGCTCAGTGGTTAAGCATCTGCTTCCCATGTATGGATTCAGTCCCCGGTCCCTCATAAAACAAACAAATGAACAACAACACAAAAACAAACACAAAATAGAGAAAATCAACAAAATCAAAGCTGGTTCTTTGAGAAAATCAGTAAATTTGACAAACCCTTAGCAAGACTAATGAGAAAAAAAAAGAGAAGATGCAAATAAATAAAATCAGGAATGAAAGGGGTGCATTACAACTGACCCCTGAGAAATAAAAAGGATCATAAGAGGATATTAAGAGAAACTGCATGCCAACAAATTAGTCAACCTAGATGAAATGGAAAATTCCTAGACATACACTAACAAACTACACTGACTCTACAAGAAATACAGGAACTCAGCAAACCAATCACAAGTAAAGACACTGAATCAGTCATAAAATATTTTCCAACAAAGAAAAGTCCAGGACCAGATGACTTCACAGGTGAATTCTACTGAGCATTTTGAGAAAAATTAACACCAATCCTGTTTAAACTTTTCCAAAAAATTGAAGAGGAGGAAAATTAACCAACACATTTTATGAAGCCAACATCACCCTAATACCAAAGCCAGATAAAGATACTACAAGAAAAGAAAATTATAGACAATCTTTCTAATTTACATAGGTGCAAAAATTCTCAACAAAATACTTGCAAATCAAATCCAACATCATATTAAAAGAATAATTCACCACGATCAAGTGGGTTCTATTCCTGGTATGCAAGAGTGGTTCAGCATAAGAAAATCAACTAACACAGTACACCACATTAACAAATCAAAGGAAAAAAACACACGATCATCTCAATTGATGCAGAAAAGGAATTTGAAAAATTCCAGCATCCTTTCTTGATAAAAACACTTCAAAAGATAGGTATAGGAGGAAAGTTCCTCAACATAATAAAAGGGCATATATGAAAATCCCAAGCCAATATTGTACTCAATGGGGAGAGGTTGAAAGCTTCCCCCTAAGATCAGAAACAACACAAGGATACCCACTGTCACTACTGTTATTCAACATTGTGCTAGAAGTCCTAGCTAGAGCAATTAGGCAAGAAAAAGAAATAAAAGGCATTCAAATTGGAAAAGGGGAAGTAAAACTATCACATCTCAGATGAAATGATCCTATGTTTAGAAATTCCAAAATATTTACAACAAAGCTCCTTCAGCTAATAAATGAATTCAGCAAAGTAGCAGGATACAAAATCAACATTATCAGTGTTTCTATACACTAATAATGAGCAAGCTGAGGAGGAAATCAAGAAAAAAAATTCCATTCACAATAGCAACAAAAAGACTCAAATATCTAGGAATCAATTTAATCAGGAATTCTTTGTTCAGAAAAGTGTAAAACATTTCTAAAAGAACTAAACAAATGGAAGGACTTTCCGTGTTCATGGACTGGAAGACTAAACATCGTGAAGATGTCAATTCTACCCAACTTGATTTATAGATGCAATGTAACACCAATCAAAATTCCAGTAGCCTACTTAACAGAAATAGAAAAAGGCAATTAACAAATTTATTTGGAAAGGAAAGGGGACCTGAATAGCCAAAAACATCCTAAAAAAGAAGAGGGAAGTCTCACTCTTCCATATGCTGAAATGTATTATAAAGCTACAGTGGTCAAAATGGCATGGTATTGTGATAAAGATAGACAAATAGGTCAATGGAATCAAATGGAGAGTTCAGAAATAGGCCCTACCTATTTGGTCAAATGATTTTTTAAAAAACAAATAAACTTTATTGATACATATTAATAAAGCATACATTGCATCCACAATGTATGATCAATTGATATTTGGTATAAACACATAGTTGTGCAGTCATCACTTCAATCATTATTAGAGCTCTTTCATTATTCCAATAATAATAAACAAAATTCATGACCTCTCAATCTCTTTTTCAGCTGATTTTTGTTTTTCTTTTAATAATAATTTTCAATGCTATTTTATTTTATTTTTAAAATTATTATTTTAAAATTTTTTATTCGCCCCTGAGGTGGCTCCCTCATCTGTCTGCTCGTTGTCTGTTCGTCTTCTTTAGGAGGCACCTGGAACCAAACACGGGACCTCCCATGTGGAAGGCAAGTACCCAACTGCTGGAGCCACTTCTGCTCCCTTCTGGTTGTGTCACCTGCTGGTTGTGACACCTGCTAGTTGTGGCATCTGCTCATTGCGGCAGTTGCAGCAGCTGCTGGTTGCTGCATTTGCTTGTTGCGGTGGTTGTGGCATCTGCTGGTTGCTGTGTCTGCTTGTTGTGGCGTCTGCAGCATCTGTTGGTTACAGTGTCTTGCTGGTTGCGGCATCTGCTCATTGCAGCATCTGCTCATTGTGGTGTCTGCTTGTCTTCTTTAGGAGGCACCGGGAACCAAAACCGGGACCTCCCATATGGGAGGTGGGCACCCAATTGCTTGAACCACATCTGCTACCTCAAACTGTCTTTTGATAAGCATACCAAATCCACTTTTCTGGGACAGAACAGTTTCTTTAACAAATGGTGCTGGGAGAACTGGATATCCATAACCAAAAGAATGAAAGAGGACCCTTATCTCACTCTCTATATAAGCATCAAATCAAAATGGATCAAAGACCTAAACATAAAAGCCAGGACCATAAAACTCCTAGAAGATAATGAATGAAACATCTGTAAGACCTAGCAGGAGCTGAGGGTCTCTTAAAGCTTACATGGAAAGCACAAGCAACAAAAGAAAAAGCAGATAAATGAGACCTCCTCAAAATTAAACACTTCTGCATCTCAAATGACTTTGTGAAGAGGGAAAAAAGGCAGCCTACTCAATGGGAGAAAATATTTGGAAATCACACATCTGACAAGGGTCTAATATCCATGACATATAAAGAGATCCTACAACTCAACAATAAAAAGACAAATGACCTGAGTAAAAAAAATGGGCAAAAGACCTGAATAGACATTTTTCTAAAGAAGAACTACAAATGGCAAAAAAAAAAAAAAAAAAAAAAAACACATGAAAAAATGTTCACCACCACTGGCTATGAGGGAAATGCAAGTCAAAGCCACAATGAGATATCATTTCACACTTACTAGAATGGCCAATATTTACAAAACAGAAAACTTCAAGTGTTGGAGAGGATGTGGAGCAATAGGATTTACTGTTGGTGGGAATGTAGAATGGTACAGCCACTTTGGAAGTGCTTGGCAGTTCCTAAGGAAGTTAGATAGAAATCTACCATGTGACCTGGCAATACCGCTACTAGGCATATATACCCAGAAGAATTGAGAGCAGTGACATGAACAGACATCTGCACACTGATGTTCATAGCGACATTATTCATAATTGCCAAAAGATGGAAACAACCCACGTGTCCATCTACCGATCAATGGATAAACAAACTGTTGTATATACAAACTATAGAATATTATGCAGCTATAAGAAAAATGAAGTTGTGAAACATATGGAAACATAGATGAACCTGGAGGACATTATATTGGGTGAAGCAAGCCAGGCACAAAAGGACAAATATTGTATGACTTTGTTATTATGAACTAAATATAATGAGCAAACTCATGGAGTTAATAGCTAGAATATAAGTCACCAGAGAATAGAAAGTGGTTAGAGAATGGAATGCTGAGGTTTAATCTGTGCAGAATTGGTAAAAAGTTGTTTGTAAATGTTTGGAAATGAATAGAAATGGTTAAAGCACATCATAGGATTTGTATTTTGTAATGCTAATAGATGGGTATGATAGTGGGTTTTTTTTTTTGAGTAATGAAAATGCTATAATATTGATTGAAGTGATGAATGCACAACTCTGTGATTATACCAAATGCCATTGATTGTACACTTTAGATCAATTATATGGTTTATGAACAAAAAAAAAAAACCAGGGTGGGTTGGGGGAAAATACAGCAAATGTAAGATATGGCCTATAATGAGTAGTAATATTTTGACAGTGCTTTTTCATAATTAGTTACAAATATTTCACAACAATGCATGGTATTTGTGGAGGGGTAATGTATGGGAGCCCTGTATGATATTACACGTTTGTTTTGTAAGTTCCCAACTTTTACTATACACTTATTTTGTATATTCATGTATGAAGATATACTTCCATAAATTGTTTTTAAAATGAAATAAAATAAATTGACAAAAAAAAAAAAAGAAAATTTCAATGTTAGAAAGGATGTGGAGAAATAGGAACATTCATTCATTCCTGGTGGAATGTAAAATGGTGTAGTCGCTTGGAAGATAATTTGGTGGATCCTCAGAAAGCTAAGTATAGAATTACCAACGACCTGGCAATCCCTCTACTACGTATATACTCAAAGAATTGAAAGCAGGGATTCAAACAGATACTTGCACACCGATATTCAAACCATTATTCACAATTGCCAAAAGATGGAAGCAATCCAAGTGTCCACCAACCAATGAGTGTATAAACAAAATGTGGCATATACATATGATGGAATATTATTCAGCATTAAAAAGGAATGAAGTTCTGGTTCATGAGAGAACATGGATGAACCCTGAAGACAGTATGTTGGGTGAAATAAGCTATACAGTAAAGGGAAAATATTGGATGATCTCACTGATTCAAAATAACTAGAATAAGCAAACTAATAGAGTTAGAATCTAGAATATAGGTTACCAGAGGCTGCGTTTGGGTGTGAAATGGGGAGTTCATACATAATTTGTACAGAATTTCTATTGTGGTGGATTATAACGTTTTGGAAATGAATGGAGGTAATGGAAGCACAACATTGTGAGTGTAATTAACAACACTGAATGATATATATGAATGTAGTTAAAGGAGGAAATTTTAGATCATATGTATGTTTGGAGAATGAAAATTAAAACAGTACTGTACAACACAGTGAACCCTATTGTAAATGATGGACTATAGTTAATAGTACAATTATAAAAATCTTCTTTCATGAATTATAACAAAGGCACCACACTAATGCAAGGTGTTAATAATAGGGTGGTATATTGGGGGGAAAAACACCATAATGTAAACTATGGACTATAGTTAATACCACAATTATAATATTCTTTCGTCAATTGTAACAAAGGTACCACAATAATACAAAGTGTTAATAAGGGGTGGGGGAGCTATATAGGAACACTGTATGTTTTACATGATCTTTCTGTAAACCTTCAATTTCTCTAGTTAAAAAAAATTAACTATAAAAAGGTTACAGATGAGTGACTGCAAATGGGAAGAATCATTGGGGAATGACAGAAAATATTCTAAAATTGGACTATGGTGATGACTGTACAACTCTGCAAATTTACTAAAAGTCACTGAATTGTGCACTTAAAATGAATGGCTTTCATGGAATGTAAATTATACTTCAATAAAGTTTTGTTTTTTTTTTTAAAGAAAAGGATGTATTAATGGGCTTTTATAGCATTCAGTTTGTGTCTTTCTGAGAAGAAGGAAATGTTCAACATCAAAGTGAAGATAATATAATACTCATTTAAAATAAAGTGTTCTAGGGCACTCTCAAATGGAACATTTTAGGCACAAATGAATTGGGTTAAGAACTATTTCTTATATTCTATTCTCACTTTGTTCTCTTTCCTATCACATTTAAAATTCAGCTTATAAAATAGAGTCACAATTAAGAAAAAAAATCACAACTAACTGAATCTCTTCCTAGACTCTACTAGCAGTGCCAAAATGGAGCCCATACAAAAATCCTGATTAAGCTGGGCCACCTTCCTACGTACTTTCTCCCAGAATACCTGGTACTTACACTTTCAAAACATACATTATGTCTTCCTTGCTAGGCTGTAAGCTCCATGGGCAGAGAAATCACATCTGTCTTATTCATTGTTGTACACTAAGTGCTGGATAACTAGGTATTGAATAAAAACAGAAATTAATGATATAGGGTAGTGATTCTGCTTTTGTTCTCAGGACTCCTTCACACTCTTAAAATTATTGGGTTTTGGTTTTATGCATACCTGTCAATATTTACCATAATTAGGAACTAAAAAAACTGAGGCTTAAAAATATTTGTCATTTAAAATATTTAGCTTATTTAAAAACAAGAATAAGCTCATTACATATTAACATAAATAACATGTTTTTTAAAAAAACTATTTTCCAGAACAAAATATAATTTAGAGTAGATGGGTACTGTTTTACATTTTAGCAGATCTCTTTAATGTATGGCTTAATAGAAGACAATTTGATTCTTATATCTGTTTCTGCATTCAATATGTTGTGACATGCTATTTTGGTGGAAGTTTATGAAGAAAATATGGCCTCACAGATGTGTGGATAGAAATGGGGAGAATATTTTATAGCCATTTCATATTGATATTGTGGATATTCTTCTTTTGATACTACACAAACATACATACAAGTTTTTTCTTAAAGGTTAGTTGCAATGTGGAATCCAAAACCATATCACTGAACTTTTTGTCCTTTAATAAAATCCATTTGTCTATTTTGCACTTCGAATGTATCTTTTACTTGTGCATAATTCTGTAACATCATAGATGGAAAATATTGATTCACTAAATTACACAGAACTTCCAGGCGTTGACACATTTCATTATATAGTATATTTTAAAAATCATATTTGTTAATATCACCACTGATTTCACCAGAAAAGCTTTAAAGTATTGAGATGTTAAAAGTTCATAGTGGTAAATACAAGTTTTCTAAAATTCTATACAAGTTTTCTAAAATTCTATATTTGAAACCTTGGATTTTTATCATTGGCAACAAATACTGTCAGTTGTTTTCCTTGAAATGACAAAAATCAGTTCATTCATTTTTCACTAAAATGTCTATCAGATACACATGTTTAAATAACCATAGCTTGTCTGTCAGTTGTTCAAGTAAAAATGGTGTTCCACGGAAAAAGTGGCTAATTCAGCTCACAACTCATGCAGGGCTTTTCCTCAAGACACCATCGTACTTCAACCTGCAGAAGTACTGCATGCATATTTGCCATTTTGTCACACAGAATATTAAAAAGACCTATTTTCAAGCATCATAATTTAATAAAATTAATAATTTTTGTTGCTTCACCTAGCACTTTCTTAAGTAAAACTGGTGTGTGTGTGTGTATTTACTGCACATGCATGGGGTTAAGAATGCAATGACATCATGTGGTGCCACTGCCTTGACCCAGCATTTTCACCATCATTGCTATCATGCCATCAGGGCAAATGCCACAGTGATAAAGACATTGTAGAAGTATGAAAAGGTTTTTGACTTTGCAGATCCTCTGACTGGGTCTCAGGGACCGCCAGGAGTCTGCAAACCACATTTTGGAAATGATTATAGAGGATATTGTAGCACTTCCAAATGTATTTAACGAAAGGTCACTGTAAATCCTAGTCTAATAAATTTGGGAATGTTCTTCCCACAAACTGGCCTTCAACATTGATTGTAGGGTCGTTTCCCTGACACTCATGCTTACATTTCCTGGTCTTTCTCTCTTAATATTGGCTGCACTTTTTATGGAGCTTTGGCCTTACCGACCATTGCATGTGTTCTTTTACCACTTCCCTCAGACCCCTTATATATAAGGAATACATACTTACATACTTTTACTTAAGGAATTTCATACTTCTAGAAAATTTAGTTTTACATATTATTACAAAAAGAAAATAAAAATCTCCATCAATGCCACTACCCAGAGCTAACTTCTTGATGTATTAATTTCCAGTATTTTTCTATATGTATATATTCACTTACTTAAAAATCAACAAAAATGGGACAAGAGTAAAAAGTTTCATAATCTGCTTTATTTAAATTACTGTGTTGAATTCCTTTCATGTCAATAAACATTTGTGCAGTTTAACTGCCCGTTCACTCTTTGATCCTTTCCTAACCATTCTCCTGCTCTGCACGGCAGGAACTACATTTCCTGGACTCCTTATCTTTTGGCTTTTGAGTGTGTTTGGTGTTTGGGATTCCCTGGCAGATGAGACAGCAAGAGGAGAGGAGAAGATAAGGCATTTATCCCCTTTCCTTTGCTCACTCTGGTACCCCTGGCAATGAAGTTCTGGGCTCTGGCAATGAGATCCTTGCCACTGGCCCTTTAGTCCTTTGGGTGGTAAACAGGCTTCCTGCTATTGCCAGCCCCTGGGTTGTCTCACCATCCCTTGACCAACTCAACCTTTCCATCATCTTGGTAACAGATTCCCTGCATAAAACTGTCTTTTGCTAAAATATTGAGAGTAGTGTCCGTTTTCCTCAGTGGACATTGGCTGATCCAACTTTTTTTTGTTGTTGATTGAACCCAGGACCTCGTATGTGGGAAGTCGGTGCTCAACCTCTGAGCCACACCAGTTTTCCTGAGTTTTTTCATTTGTTTTGCTTGTTGTTTGTGGGGCTTCCCATGTGGGAAGAGGGCATTCAACCGCTTGAGCCACATCCGCTCCCTGATCCAACATTCTTTCAAGTAATTTTCAAAACTGCGTAATGTTATAATGTTTTACTGCATAGTTGTACTATAATTTATAAAAGTAATTCCTTATTGTAGAGAATAGGGTGTTTTTGATGTTCCCCAATGTAAACAAAACTGAAGTCAGTATTAACAATTTGCATTCTACTAACAAAATAGAAGGGCTATCTCCTAGCATCCTTGGCAATATTGGGTATTATTTGTTACTTTTAAATCTGTGTTGATTTAAGGAGTTAAAATATAGTTATCTTGTTGTTGGCTTTAAACTTGCATCTTACTGGGTGCCAATAGATGGAAAAGTTTTTTTTTCCCCACATCCATTGATCACTTATTTTTTTAAAAGAGAATTTGCATGTCCATAGGCCCTTCTCACCATTATTGTATTGTATTTTGTCTTTAAATTTTTTTGATTTGTAAGTGCCTTTAAGGATTTTGAGTTTTTGTTTCTCAAATGCATGGCCATTAATTTTTTTCCCAGGTTATTATTTACAGATTTCCACCCATGGTAGTTTTCCATTTTTCCATAATAAAATTTGTCAAGCTTTCTCTTTGGATACCTTCCTTGAAAAGATTTCACCCCACTCCAATATTATAGAAAAATTAATCTCATTTCTTTCTTGAACTTCTTAGTTTTGTTCTTTCCACTTCCTCCTCTTCTTCTTTTCCAACATTTATAGTTTAATGCATCTATAATATGTATTGTATAGTATGAGAAAGAGATCTATCAATGTTTTTCCAACTGGTTAACAAATTGTTCCAATATTACAAATAACCCTCACTTTGCCCAATAATGTAAGGTGTTTACCTTTATGCAAAATAAATTCTTACATATCATCATTCTACTTAGAAGTTTTTCCACTTTGCTCATCAATCTTTCTTTTCTGACACTCTTAGCCCACCCCACTCTACCCTACATGTTCTTGTGTGAAAATAACTCAATGATTAAGAATTGGAGAACAACATATAGAAATAGCTCATTTATTTTTAAAGAGAATAAGTTTAAACACATGATTTTATATTATAAAACCATAGCCTATTTTATTTAAAAGAACCCAGAAATTATACTGTACTTATCTTAACTGTGTTTAGAAGTCACTTAAATTAGCACAACTTTACTGGCTACATCAATAGAGTGTCACAAGCAATGTAAAGGTTATATATATTTGTTTCAGCAATGTGGGTATAATTATTACTTGTACCCAAACATATATTTTTAAATGTAGTTACTATAAAACTAGAAACATATAGTGCAAAAATCTGCATACATATATGCTACAACTAATCAAATAATCTATAATATTCTAAATGGATAACAAGCTAAAATTATTACGTACCTGAAAAGCAAAAATAACAGCAAAAAACATGAATATCTCCTGGCAATGATGATACACTCATAACAAAATGCTAAGTACTGACTGGAGGGTAGTTTTTGTCAGTTGTCTACGGGATATTATCATGGGAATCCCAATTATCTGCTTTTGTAGGGGAGTTTTTGCAACATTATATTGTGCAGGAACTAAATTTCTTATCAGGATAGAATCAGAGTCTCAAGTAGATCCTAATAAAACACCGATTTTCATTCATGGATACAGAACAATTTTAGTGATCTTTCATAGCTCACTTAGTGGATTTCTAGTAAGTAATGTTTATTGGCTCCTAAAATGAAAATCTACAGAACCCTGCACTGTTTACCAATGGGAACTAAAGAAAGAGCTCTCATTTTAGATCAGCCCACATCTCATCAGAAGGCAATGCATTACTAGTCCCTGGCTACCTTGCTCCCTTAAGTCACATATACATGTAACTCCTGCCCCCTTGTTTTTTGTGTGTGTTTGTGTGTGTGTGTGTTTAATGGCAAGAGTTCAGAGTGCTTTATTATTATTATTTTTTAAGTGTTTGTACCTTTTTTTTGAATACAATTTTTTAAAACTTTATTTTTAAAGAAGTTTTAAATTACAGAAAGATTACATTGAAAAAATAGGGGATTCCCATATACCCCACCCCTTCCCCCTCTCACATTTTCCCCTAATAATAACATCTTTCATTAGTGTGGTACATTTGTTACAATTGATGAACAAATATTGAAGCATTGGTACTAACCATGGTCTATAGTTTATAT
>PVKH010014584.1:6225-16531 GCA_004027955.1 Chaetophractus vellerosus
CCCCCCCCCACCAATGATCCTCTCCCGTCCCCACTGTGACCCTTCAGTGATCCATAGCCTCTTTCCAGGTGAAGCCATAACAATAGCCAATTGCAAAGAATAGGAAAATGAAATAATAATGATATTTAAATAAGTGTTAAAATATAGGAGAACTTAAAAAATAAAAAATAATTTTAGAAAATTTAAAAAAATAGAAAAAAGAAAACAAGATTTTATTAAAGGATTGGGCTATTCAAAAAATGTGAGAAAATAATAATATATATATTTATAAAAAAATTTTTTTTCAGATTGTGCCTTGTCGGTGCAATATCTGGTGTCCAGTCTGTTTCATGGCACCTTCCTCTTCTCACTTTCAAGCAGTCCTCCTTTTATCATTTAATTTTCAAATAAGTTTTGGGTCACGGCAGAGTTACACACAGAATACAAGACAATCTCATATACTCAACCTCCTCCTCCATTCGCCCCATACCAAAACCTTTTTGTATGTGGATGGCAGCACCAACATAACTGACAAACAGATAGTGAAACATAGTTCCCCAACATTGTCATTGGTCCACATTAAGGTCCACATTTTAGATCGTACGCTTTCATAAATTTTGATGACTACCACCCTGTCCCGTATCCACCACCGCAAGGCAATGGAAAACACTTCCACGGGCCACCAAATGCCCTTCATTCGATCCACCCCATTCCTCCCCACCACCCCTGGGCACACAACGCCCCCGCCTCGACTCCCCGGATGACAGGATTCACAGATTCATGCCACAGAGTGTCCTGGCTCACCGGTTCATCCCCCACAGTGAACCATCCCTAACAACGTCATGTCAAAACATAGAAGAACTTAAAAAATAAAAAACAATTTTAAAAAATTTTTAAAAAAATAGAAAAAAGAAAACTAGACATTGCCAAAGGACTGGGCTATTCAAAATATGTGAAAAAACAATAAGATATACATGTATACAAAATTTTTTTTTCCGATTTTGCCTTGTCGGTGCAATATCTGGTGTCTAGTCTGTTTCGTGGCACCTTCCTCTTCTCACTCTCAAGCATCCCACCTTTTTACATTTAATTTTCAAAGAATTTTTAGGTCACAGCAGAGTCACACACAGACAATCTCATGTACTTAACCTCCTCCTCCGTTCCCCCCCTTACCAAAACCTTTTTGTATGTGGATGACAGCATCAACATAACTGACAAACAGATAGTGAAATGTAGTTCCCCAACATTGTCATTGGTCTTTGTTTGCTTTCTGGGGTTTTTTTTTTTTTCAGGAGGCACCCAGGACTGAACCTGGCGCCACCTATATGGGAAGTAGGTGCTCAACTGCTTGAGCCACATCTGCTCCCCCAAATTTTGAAATATTTCTTTATAAGGTAAATAACTGTTTTTGAATTATTCATTGAGCAGTTAAATATTTTTTGTCAACACATATTCACATTTAATTGCTGCTCTAAGTAAGATAGTAATAATTTTTCCAGTTTCAGTATGAACATTTAACTTGTAGTGACAAGATGTGGGTTCTAGTACCAGATCTTCTAATTAGTTGTATGGCCCTAAACAAGCCATTTTAGATTCCTGCCTTCATTGAGATCAGAGATAATCACAGCTTTTTAAATCGAATTTACAGGTAAGCAAACACAAGAATTATATGAAAACATTTTGCTAATGTCATTAAACAAATGTAAGGTAAAATATGTTAGGTTTTATCATATTAACTATTTTCTAATATTTGGTTGACATTTTTATAATTTAACCAAAATAAAGATTGCATACTTTCAGAACTACAAAATTCAGTAGTTATACAAGATAAATTAAAATAGTGAAGCTAGTTATAACAATAAATTCATTCATCCCTGGTAACATTTAATTAAGAAACAATCATTATAAAAATAGGTAAAATTTCATGAAAATATTCCTACACATTCCAGCTTAGGAGTTCTTGCCCACATCAGTCGACTGTCTGGCATCGGCCCCTGCGTCAGGCCCTCGAACAGTCATATTGTCCATAGACTTTGCCAAACAGACTTGGCAGCCCAACTCTGATTTGTCTCTTAGTCCAAAGGCCAGATCAAGCATGTCATTGTCCTCTTCAGAGATTGCTCCTAAATCCTCAAATATGTGCTCTTCAAAGATGAGGTGACAGGTAAAGCAGGCTAAGGTTCCCTCACATGGACCAAAACCATCAATATTTAGATTATTTTCAACCACAACATCCAGCAGAGGGTCATCAACTATTCCTTTGGTTGGTAATGTTTCACCATCAAGGTTTATAAAGTGGGCTGATACTTTTTCTTCTGAGCTGCTCCGCGCCTGCGCCAACACGCTCAGCTGCCAGCCGGCCCCGCGCTCCCGCCCGGCCTCTGCGTCCGCAGGAGCACGCAGGGTCGCGCGCTGCGTTCAGCGAGGAGCAGCCATTGGCGAGCGGCGCCGCCGAGAGGGGCGGAGACAACGCGCAGGAGCTGGGCACCCTCCCGCGGTGGCCATAGCCCGCGGGTCGGGTAAGTACCACAATAGTACGTTATTACTAACTACTTGTAACATTAATATGTATTTGTTCTGTTTCAAAACAAAAAAACTTCTTATAGATGCACTATTAACCAAACTCATTTTCCACAAGAGGGTGCGCTGTGCTCTATAGTCCCGTATTTGATTTTTTAGATTTCCAATTTCCAGCTAGTGATATATGCGAGCTTAGACTTTCCCTTTGTCACTCTCATACCTAAATATTAGCACTTCTATTATAATTACAAATACTATAATCTGCTTTCAACATTTTTATCCATTTCCAAACATTTACAAAAAACCTTTTTGCCAATTCTACACAGATTAAGCCTCAGCTTTCCATTTTCTATCCTTGGTCTTCTAATGACCTATATTCTAGCTATTAACTCCACGAGTTTGCTTATTATATTTAGTTTATAATAGCAAAATCATACAGTATTTGTCCTTTTCTGTCTGACTTGTTTCACTCAACATAATGTCCTCCAGGTTGGTAGAGGTTGTCATATGCTTCACCACTTCATTTGAATAATATTGCATCATATGAATATGCCACAATTTTTCTATCCATTAATAGGTTAATGGACACCTGGGTTGTTTCTGACTTTTGGCAATTTGAATAATGCCACTATGAACATCTGGGAGCAGATATCTGTTTGTGTCTCTGCTGTCAGTTCTTCTGGATATATGCCTAATAGTGGTATTAATGGGTCATATGGCAGATCTATAGTGAACCACCAAACAGTCTTCCACACTGGCTGTACCATTCTGCCTTTCTGCCAAGCAGTTGCTAACTGTTGCTATTTCTCCACATCCTCTACAACACTTATAGTTTTCTGTTTGCTTTAGTTTTGGCCATTCGAATAGCTGTGAAATGATATCTCATTATAGTTTTGATTTGCATTTATGTAATAGCTGGTGATGTTGAACATCTTTTCAGGTGTTTTTTGTTGTTGTTGTTGCCACTTCTATTTCTTCTTTGGAAAAATGTCTATTTAATTCTTTTGCCCATTTTTAATCAAGTTGTTTGACTTCATATTGTTGAGTTGTAGTATCTCTTTATATATCGTGGGCATAAACCCTTGTCAAATATATGATTTCCAATCATTTTCCCCCACTGAGTAGGCTGCCTTTTCATCCTCTTGAAAAAGTCCTTTGAGGTACAAAACTGTTTAATTTTGAGGAGGACCCATTAATCTATTTTTTTCATTCATTGTTTGAGCTTTGGGTGTGAGGTCTGAGAACCCACCACCTCCTACCACCAAATCTTGAAGCTGTTTTCCTACATTATCCTCTAGGAGTTTTATGGTCCTGGCTTTTATGTTTAGGTCTTTGATCATTTTGAATTGATTCTTGTGTAGGGAATGAGATGGAGATCCCCTTTCATTCTTTTAGTTATGGCTAACCAGTTCTCCCAGTGCCATTTGTTAAAGATAATGTACTGTCCAAGTAAAATGGATTTGGTAGATTTGTCAAAAATCAGTTGACCCTATAGGTGAGGGTCTGTTTCTGAATCTCAGCTTGATTCCATCGAACAGTGTGTCTGTTTTTGTGCCCATGTCATGCTGGTTTGACCACTATAGTTTTGTAATATGCTTTAAGGTCAGGAAGTGAGTCCTCCAACTTCACTCTTCTTTTTAAGGTCATTTTGGTTATTTGGAACCCTTTCCCTTTCAAATAAACTTGGTGATTGACTTTTCTATTTCTATAAAGTAAGCTGTTGGAATTTTGATTGGGATTGTGCTGAATCTGTAAATCAAAGTGGGTAGAACTGTCATCTTAAAGACATGTCTTCCAATCTATGAACACAGTATGTCCTTCTACTTCTTTGGATCTTCCTTGACTTCTTTTAACATTGTTTGTAGTTTTTTGAGTATAGGTCCTTTACATCCCTGGTTAAATTAATTCCCAGATATTTGATTCTTCTGTTGCTACTGTAAATGGAATTTTTTCTTGATTTCCTCCTCATATAGTTCAAAACTAGTATATAAAAACACTACTGATTTTTGCATGTTGATATTGTATCTTGATACTTGGCTAGACTTGTTTATTAGCTCTAGTCTTTGTTATAGATATTTTCTAAATATAGAGTAATTTCTTTCTTGCAAATAGTGAGAGCTTTACATCTTGTATGTCTTTTATTTCTGTTTTTTTTTTTTTCCTAATTGTTTTAGCTAGAACTTCTAGTAAGGGTTGAATAACAGTGGTGTTAGTGGGCATTCTTGTCTTGTATCTAGTCTTAGGAGGAAAGGTTTCAACCTTTCCCCTTTCAGTATGACATTGACTGTGGGTTTTTCAGATATGTCTTATATCATGTTAAGGAATTTTCCTTATATTCCTATCTTTTGAAGTGTTTTCATCAAGAAAGGATGTTGGATTTTGCAAATGCCTTTTCTTCATCAATCGAGATAATCATGTGTTTTTTTCCTTGATTTGTTAATGCAATATATTACATTAATTAATTTTCTTTACGGAACCACTCTTGCATACCAGGAATAAAACCCACCTGATCATGGTATATAATTACTTTAATATGCTGTTGGATTCAGTTTTCAAGTATCTTGTTGAGAATTTTTTCATCTATATTCATTAGAGAGATCTACAACTTCTGGTACTTATGGTATCTTTATCTGGTTTTCGTATTACGGTGTTGTTGGCTTGAGAAAATGAGTTGGATAGTTTTCCCTCCTCTTCAATTTTTTTGGAAGCATTTAAGCAAGATTGGTGTTAATTCTCAAAATGCTTGGTAAAATTCACTTGTGAAGCTATCTGGTTCTGGAATTTTCTTTGTCGGGGGGTTTTTGATGACTGATTCCATCTCTTTACTTGTAATTGGTTTGTTGAGGTCTTAAATTCTTCTTGAGCCATTGAAGGTTTTTTGTGTATTTCTAGGAAATTGTCCATTTCATCTGGATTCAGTAATATGTTGGCATACAGTTTTTCATAATATCCTCTTATGATTCTTTTTCTTTCTATGGGATCAGTGGTAATGTCCCCACTTGTATACCTGATTTTTTTCACATCTCTCTTTTTTCTTTATTAGTCTAGCTGAGGGTTTGTCAATTTTATTGATCTTCTCAAAGAACCAGCTTTTGGTTTTGACGAATCTATTTTTTGTTGTTCTCAATTTCATGTATTACCCCTTTTATTCATCTTTATGGCCTTCTGCATCTCTTATAACCCCTTTGTGTCTAAAATCTGTTTAGTCCAATTTTAGAATAGCTACCCCTTCTCTTTTCTGGTTTCTGCTTACATGAATATCTTTTTCTAATCTTTTGCTTTCACCTATTTATATCTTTGGTCTAAGGTGAAACTCCTGTCAACAACATATGGATGGCTCATATATATACATTTTTTATCCATTTTGTCTGCCTGTGTCTTTTGATTGGGGAGTTTTATTCATTAACTCTCAATGTTATTACTGTATAAGTACTACTTCGACCATTTTATCATTTGGCTTTCATATGTCATATGTCATATCTTATTTTTTTGTGTCTTTTTTTTTTTTTTTACCATTTTGGTTACCCTTTCTGATATTCTACAATTCTAAACTCTTTTCCAAGCATGCTCTACTTTAAGAATTTTAGCTAGAATGTCTTGCTCTCTCTAATTTACTAACCAATTACCCTTCCCAAAACACATGGCTCCTTTGCCACAATGATGCTTGGCAATTTGCTCATTATTTTTCAGCTGTTAATAGTAATATTTACTATTCAGCACTATAGGCTGGAACGAGGGAGATTTTTAACGTGCTCTCCTAAAGGATTGTACTGGTTTCTCTGTGTATATACCATTGAAGAAGATTGTACAAAGTCCTGAGCGTTCCTCTTTCTCATGGGAATAAAGCTATAGAGAGGATTAAATAAGATTCCATTGCTTTAGTACAGTGCCTGGGGTAAGAGTACCTATCTCCATGATTATTATATAATATTAACATATAATTAGTATTATTCACTGATAGTTGTGTTTGTAGCAAGTAAATAAAAGTAATGTATAATACATGTGACCCTACCCATCTTCAAAAAAGCTTTCCAAACTTTTCCAGTATTTATTTGTTCTCTCCTATTCTAAGAGGCATTTTTGAGGCATATACAGGGCTTCCTATATTTTCTTTGGCCTTTTTTTTATTGCTAAGGAAAGATGCTGTACTTAGAAATTGTGCAAAAAGTCATTTCTGGACAGCCCGTGAAGTGATTAACTGAACAGTGGAATTTGAATTCAGGAAGTTAGTTAACAGTTTATGTTAGGGTTTGCACACACTTACGATGAAATTACACCTTCTGAATGTTTCCAGTGTATTTGCTGTGTTGCCAAAGGAGAAAGAGCAGAAGAGAATCATGGGAAGAAAGGCTGTTTTGCTTCTCATTCTGGGAGTCCTTGGAGCATATTATCTTTACACACCTCTCCCAGATAATATTGAGGAACCGTGGAAACTAGTGTGGATTTCTGCACACGTCAAAACTGTAATAAATTTGATAAGTTCAGAATATCGACTTTGTGAATATTTAACAGCTTAACCGGGAGAGAAAAATTATGTGTGCTTTTGCAAAAATTTCTACCGTCTTGGAAAGTTTGCTTTCAAATTTTGCTTGTTGATGTTAAAATCTCTTTTATATCTTTATGCAGATCTCTAACAGAATAGATATGTAAGACGTATCCACGTAATTTTTATTTTAAGTATTAAATGATACACATGCTGTCTAAGTAAATCAAAACATTTTATTATGAATTCAATGACATGAATGCTGCCAAATAAAACATTTTAATGGATGAATATATTTTAAAGTATGAAATTCAGAAATGGTAGGATTGAACTGTATTGTGATGAGTTGTACAATTTGATGCAATAATCTAGTATTCAGACATGAAAATGGTAGTTACTGAAATGTTTTGTGAACAGGGCACCCAGTAAAGGGCCAAGCGTGACTGGCTCCCATGCTCTGCAGATAAGGAGAGTGAGCTGCTGTGAGGACGGCACAGTGGTGCCCAGCTGTCCATGGGTGACCGTGGCTGTCCCTCAGACCTGTGGTTCCTCTCTAGTGAGGTTAATTATTTCAAAGTGAAACAGTGCCTAATCTACTTTAACCTTCTCAGTAATAAATTGCCTCCCTGTAGATAAGAGTCGGAAGGTCATCTTCTTAAGGGTGTCATGAAATTATTTACTGGTGCAGGAGAATAGTTTTAGTGGGTAAATATTTCCAGTAATGGATAGCTGACTACTTTACTAGGTAGCCCACTCTTTTTAAAAAATTTTAAATAGTTTTGGGAATCTTAAGAAAGTATATACATTGAGAAATCTGGCTGTCATTTTAGTATCTGTCCAAACCATTTCTCTTATCCACTTCTAAGTGGCCTTCTGAAAAATATATGCATTTATCACCTTATATATTTCATAAATATATGCATTTATCACTATATATTTTTATTTCTCACCCTTGATTACACAAAGCATAGCATAATAAATTCTTGATTTTGCCTTACTCTTTCTTTTCTACTTAATGATACATCCTGGAGAATGTTCCATATCAGTACACAGAAAGCTTCCCCATTTAACTTTACCCCATCTATTGTGTGTAAATGCATAGGTGTTTAGATGTATCCAGAATTGGATAATATAAGCAATGTTTTCTTTAATAGCTTAGTGCATTCTTCATTTCATATGTGTCCAGGTAGATCTGTAGGATAAATTCCCTGAAATTAAATTTTTGCCGACAAAACTTAAATACATTCGTAATTTTAAAAATTCTTGCCAATTACCCACCATAATGATTGTAACATTTTGCTTGCCTTAAGCAATATAACAAGATTCTCCATATCTCCACAAGGGAAAGTGACAAATCTTGAAATTTTTAAATCTTGATAGACGAGAGACAATCTTTTTTATAAGTGATTTTGGACATATAGTCATGAGACACCTTTTGTTTGTTTTTCAAATAGAACTATATATTTTCAGGGACTTACTTTTTTCCGTATTGTGTTTGTCATTTTCTAATCAATCTTCTTTTAACTCCATGTTATAATTTCAAATAATTTTCCCAGTTTGCTATTTGCCTTTGGATTCATGGCAATTTTGATAATTCAAAAGCTTTTTTTAAATGAATTTTAATGTCATTTGCCTTACCTATCTTATCTTTTATTGTTTTGGGATTTTGAAGTCAGTTGGAAATTTCTTCTTTACCTAATGGTTATGAGTGATTTCACCCATGCTGCTTTCTAGTATTATTGGGGGTTCTTTATCAATTTAAGTCTTTGCTTAATTTGGATATTGACTTATGTGTGGATCCATTTTTATCATTCTGTAGAGGTAGAGTTGCCAGAGAGAGCAAATAAAAACACAGGATGCCAGTTAAATTTGAATTTCAGATAAACAGTGTGCTTTTTCAATATTAGTATGTCTTGTGTGGGGGATACATCCTTAAATATTTGTTGTTTTTTTTTTAATTCAAATTTAATTGCTATCATGTATTTTTTTTTTTTTTTTGGTAATCTTATTCAAAAATCTACTTAGTTTTCCCAGGATCATTTATCGTAAAATCTCATTGTTGCACCCACTTCTGAAATACTATCTCTTTCCTATATAAATTCCAGTTACTTAGTTTTGTTTCTGTGCTTTTTAATCTATTTTTTGTCCTATTTATTGTCTTTCAGTCACTTTTGTCATAATGTCTTAAATGTAGAGGTTTATAGTATATTTCAGTACCTGTTCAGACAAGGCTTTCCTCAGTGTTGTTTCTTTTATGTTATTTCTGACTATTCTTGTTTTCTTGTTTTTTCATATGCATTTTTAAATTTACACTGTCTAGTTTTATGAAAAGGCCTATTGACCCTCTTATTGGTATATTAAATTCACCCATTAGCTTAGATAATTTGGCATCTTTGAATTTATATCTTTCTATTTAGGAGAAAGTTCTTTGTAACTATTCAATCTCCAATTTTGTATTTGAGAAGTATATTAAAATTTTCTTCACATTACTTTTTGCATATTTCTGTTAAACATATTTAGGTATTTTATCTTTTCATGTAAATGTGGTCTTCTCTTTATATATATATATTTTTTACTGTTCTTCTTTGAATACATAAAGGACACTGGTTTTGGAATATTAATTTGTTTTTGCTATCTTTCCAAATTCTCATTCTCTTTGATGTAATTTTTCAAATGATTGTCTAGCATTTCCCTGGTATACAATTATACCACTTGAAAAGAGTGAAATAGTTCTTACATGTTCACCTTGGTTGTGTATAGCTTTATAATTCAATAACATTTAGTGTATTAATACTTAACTCACTATTTCTTACCTTATATATTTTTAAAGTGTGTCTACACTCCTTTCTGGCATTTAGTGGAGCTCTGAATAAATGTGATACATGCCTTATATTCATTTTCTTATTAGTGATTTTTTCATTTTTGGTATTTCATTAGCATATGTATTATTGCTGGGTTTTGGTCAACTTTTACTGGAATGTAATATTGTCTAGTTTTTAAATATATTTTTATTGAAGTATGTCATTCATACATGACATGCATAAACAATAATTATATAGTAATGATTGTGAACTTACAAAGTAAACATACATACCATCATACCAGGGTCTCATACATTACCCCTCCACCAACACTTTGCATTGTTGTGAAACATTTGTTACATCTATGCATGAGAATCATCAAAATATTACTACTAACTATAGTCTCTATTTTACATTTGGTGTATTTTCCCCCCAGATATTAAGTCTATTTTTAAGAGTTTTTCTTGAGTGGTATTTTCAGGTATTTATTTTGGTTCATTGTTTTCCTTTTTTTCCTTTTTTC
>PVKH010014585.1:0-16428 GCA_004027955.1 Chaetophractus vellerosus
AACCCGGGGCCTCCCATGTGGTATGCCGGCGCCCTATCCACTGGGCTATCCAGCCAGCCCCATGGTGTTAAGGGGATTCTGAGAAGAAAGACCGGATGTCTAGCTGAGGAAAGTGGGTTGGAGGATGGGTAGTATAGGATTCTGGAGAGAAGGTGACATTGGAGCTGTGTCTCGTATGATTTTGATCTAAAGTGATGGGAAAAGGAAATTCTTGGTGGTGGGGAGCACAGGAAAAGGAAAGGCACAATGACTCAAAAGAAGGGGTCTTGGACAACTGGATCAGGTAGTCACTTACTGAAGAAAAGGTCACTAGGAGGGAAGGAGTGGGAAATAAAGTTGAAAAGGAAGATGAAGATTAAACCCAAAAGGCCTTTTAAAATTCAAGGTTGGATAAATCTACAATGGAAAATTTTCAGGGAAATTTACTTTATTGGGGTGTATCTGCAGTCTTTTAAGGCAGGTAGGTATATTAACCAGCCAAGGGGTGCTGATGCAAAGTACCAGAAATCTGTTGGCATCTATAAAGGGTATTTATTTGGGGTAAAAGCTTACAGTTACAAGGCTCTAAAGAGTCCAACTCAAAGTACCATAAGAGGTACTTTCTCACCCAAAGTCTGTTGCCACGTGTTGAAGCAAGATGGCAGGCAATGTCTACGAGGGTTCAGCCTTCCTCTTCCTCTTCCTCTTAAGGCTCCATGGTCCCAGGTTTTTCAGATCTCAGCTGTAGGTTGGCATAAGGCTCATCTCTCTTCCCAGGGCTTGTTTCTTTCCGGGCTCAGCTGCTCTGTTCTCCTCACAAGGTCAGTTGTAAACTCTCGGGCTCATCTCTTCTTCCAGGGCTGCAGGATTCTCTGTGTATCTTCTCTGTGAGAGTCTGTTTTATCACCAAGGTGGCTGGGACTCAACACTGAGTCTCACTCTAATGGCGTGGTTGAATCAAAGTCCCAATCTTAACATAATTTAATCAGACGTCTCAGAGGAATCTAATACAATCAAAGGGTTATCACACCCAGAAGAACAGACCCATTTACAAACATATTATCTCTTTTTGGAATTCATAAATAATATCAAACTGCCACAGTAGGTATATAGGAATTAGAAGCGGGATGCTGGGTGGAGGGGTCGCAGCCCTGCCCAGGGACCAATGGCCAGTTCAGAGTCAATGCCACTAGTCCTAGTTGTGGACAGGGATGCACAGACACCTCACACTTTATCTAGGTTTACAGAGACTATTCAGAAGGAAGTATTAACAAATTTTTCCTTGTGATGAAAGGAAGGCAAAGAAAAATAATGGAGTATAAAAATGTTTCACATTATGAAATAATTTCATGCTATATCATTTTTCTGCCAACGTGAGCATTTGGCAGGCACAACAGCCTACTGATAAATATAGTCTAACTTCAACAATCTGTTTTGTTAAAAAGCATGAGTGAGAAAGAAATTCATTCAGCTGACATAACTGAAGTTCTAATTTCAGATCTTCTTGGTCTCACTAAATAGTTATCATTAATGGTTAATTTTTTTAGATTGCTGGCAATAAAATAAAAGTTATCGATCTCTCCTACAAGTTTACCATAAGTAACTGATAAATTGTTGTGAAGCAAAAATTTAAATGTAGGAGGTTATGTCATTGATAAATAATAATGTATATTCATTTTGTGATTCTAGAACCAATATATCCTTATTTCCCCAAGCACATATCATTAGCATATTGATGAGTATTAGATAGCCTAGTTCATATATAAAAATCAAATATGATGAAAAAGGAGAATTTATTTTTTGTTTGTAGAAATGCATACAAAAATAGCTGGTCTGTCACATTATTATCTAAGCCATTTTTAATGGGTTACTGAAAGCAGCCAGAAAAGTGACAGAAATAAAAGTTTTATTTCCACAGAAGAATCTCATATTCATGGTCTAGAATAGAGTCCAGCTCAACTCTAAGTCATAGTCCTTGCAAATGTCCTCTCATTGTGTCTGGAGTTGTCAGAAGAAAGACAGGTGCCTGCCCTCCCAGTGGTCCCTTTGGCCCAGCTCAGTCAGTGAGGGAGTCAAATGCCCAACCCCTATTTTCTTTTTATTTGGCTTGTGTTGTTGTTTTTTTTCTGATGTTTAAAAATAAAGTGGTTTTATTGACATACCATACAATCCATCCACAATGGCTCTCAGTATAATCACAGAGTTGTGCATTCATCACCACAATCAATTTTATTGCCCACCCTTTTTAACTGGATGTGAATTCAAAAGTCCTGGATTCCAGTTTCAGCTCTGCCACCAATTTGCTGTGGTTTGGGTGTTTTAACCTCTCTTCATCTGGAAAAAAAAAAGGGCTAATAATACCTTCAACCAATCTCACAGGGATGTAGTAAGGAGAAAACAAAACAATGTATATCAAAGTGCTTTGAAAAGTTGAAAAGACAAATATAAATGTAAATGTTATTTTCATAAGGGCTTGAAATTACTCAACCTTCCCTCCTCCACCCCCCAACTTCAAAGATGGGAGAAAGCTTTCTATTTCCTTTTGTGGGTTGATTTGAACAGAAGATACAAAGCATCTCATCTCACTTTTCTCTTACTTCAAGCATTTGGCCTGAAGAAGCCTCGAGAAGCAGCCATTCATAAAGCTGAAATAGGAAACCCATTGCTAGAAATTTCCTGGGTCTCCAAGGGAGAAATTGAGCAGGAAGAAATGCCAGGTTAACTACAATCACACAACCGGTTGCAGACCTCTGCAGAGGACCAAAGAGTGGTTTAAAATGAGACAACAGTGGAAGTAGCTTGAGCTCCTGAAAGCTAATCTAGGAGCATTCTTGATTAGTGAGGTAGAATTTACACAGGTTTTGTTGTACATGTATGAAACGACAGATGAAGGGTTTTCCCACTTTGGGAACTTGTCCCCATGCAATTTCCTCTGCCTGGAACATTTCCTTCCTCTGTGCTCATCCTTTGTCACTTTCTTAGGGAGGTCTTCCAAGCTGACTCTGCCACCACCGAGTCCAGATCATGTCCAGTGTAAAAACTCAGAGCACCCTGCACTTCTTTTTCATAAGCATTGATCATTCTTTGGAATTATTGATTCACTAGAGTGACTGATTAGTGTATGCTGCACCCTCCTTCCCCCCAAATCTAGTAAGTTCCCTGAGGGCAAGGAATGCATTTGATTTCATGGCATCTCCAGAGCAGAGCAGAATGCCCAGCTCAGAGAGGGACCTTGTTAAATATTTATTGAATGTGTGCTGAAAGAAACATGATCTGAAAAGAATTCCAAAGTAGATTTTCTCAGACCATAAATCATATCTAGGTAGACACATTTATACATGTGCATGCTATTTACAATAAAATTC
This sequence comes from Chaetophractus vellerosus, assembly GCA_004027955.1. NCBI lineage: Eukaryota > Metazoa > Chordata > Mammalia > Cingulata > Chlamyphoridae > Chaetophractus > Chaetophractus vellerosus. The sequence continues at coordinate 3,345 of PVKH010014585.1, forward strand.
TTAATTTACTGTTCAGGATTGGGAAGACATATTGCAAATGGGGGGAAACTATAAATGAGGGAGGCTAATGAACAAATTATAGTAACAATTTAATAATAAGGAAATATGTTGCACATTCTGAATAACGGGTCCTTATGGACTGATGGGTTGTAATGTCTCAACTGCACATGGTTAGATGTTTTGAAGAAGGGATGAGAAAAGGGCAGAGCTATTGCTTCTCAGGCTCGAAGGAGTGAGCCCATGGTCAGAGAACATCAGAGAGAAATTCCTTTCTGGCCCTGGTATCATGTGATAGGACAGCGAGTTGCACTGGAGTCACCCAGTCTTTCCTGAGCTATTAGGCCAGCTCCCGGAGACACAGTAAAACAGCATCCAGTTTTGTTATGTGCTGTTCACTTCTTTCTGTTCTAAGTGGTTGAAAAATATCAGTAATCTGGCATTTGTGTGAGTGTAGAAGGTGAATAAATGAGAAAGAAAATTTTCAAAAAGCATTTTTCCAGCACTAGAGTAAGATAAAGCAGCTAATGTTCTAAAATTTTTTTGAACTATACTCCCAAAAGACTGTACTTTTTGCATAAAGGTCACCCCTCCCCACTTCCATGTATTTTTTTCTCTTGCACTCACTTATTAATACAATTTGAGATTGATTTTTTTTAACAAAATAAGGTTTCTTTTTAATTTGTAAACTGTGATCTTTATGTTTCGATTTTTCTATGAAATATATAATTACATTCTATCATCCTCACTAAGTGGCTTGAATTGGTGATTTTCTGGAAGCTAAATCTCCCCCATTCATTTGTATGTTCAACAAATATAAAGAAAAGAATAAGAGCACTGAGTAATGATAAGCATATCTTTTTCTGGGGATTTTAAAGCTATAGGGTTTCTTTTCTTTCCTTCAGAAGGTTGTACACAATAAATTACATTGCAAATAAAAATGAATTTAACTGAAATTGAGAGATTAGAGAAGAAATAAAGAGGCACCAGTTTCCGTAGAGGGCCTTTAATGGATGATGCTTTGGGACCATCAATTTGGAAAGAAGAAAAATAAAATCTATTCCATATTCATTTTGCAGACTTCATCCTTTTCTTTGTTTTCATACACATCGTTCTACCAATGTTTTATATAAGATCGATGTTCTCCTATTGTGTTCTAATCTTTGGCAAACAAATTCTAATTTTTAAGGCAAACAGAAACTAAACAATTTTAATGCCATTTACTTATTAATTTCAAAATACAACAAGCATGGCACTTCCTCCTATGTATCAGCCACACAATTACCCTGTTCCTTTTGCTATTGCTTGTGCTACTATTAATAGAAATCCTAAAAGGTCAAATAATAAAAATCCAAAAGGATTTTTTTGAAAAGGATTTTTTCAATTTCATAACTCAAAGCACATCTCAAACTATGAACTGCTTTCATTCTTGAGATTGTTTGAAATTCAATAATTTTTACTTTTCCTGTGTTTCTCTCTGTGGAATGTCTCCTTACTCCATTTAGTTGAAGCCCAGAGGGTAGCCTGGGTTTACTCCACCCTGGGGAGGAGTCAGATTTTCATCTAATATGGTGAGCACGGACCAGAGTCCTTGGATATAGAAAATGTTCTATGAATTTGACAAAAGAATGTATGGATTTAAGAATAATACAATTTTCACTTGTTTTTAAGTGATTAGTTTCATCCCATTATCTGACTATGATTTGAAACCCGTTGTTAATCAGGCTTTACAAAATAGGTTTAAGGCTTCCCTACAGGTAAGTAAAACATGACACAGAGAAGCTTGGTGGCTTTAGGAGATCTTAGAAAAATGGACCTTGTTCAACCAAGCTTGCAATGAATTCTCTTGTCTGAGTGACACTTAGAAACTTCTCCATGCGAAAGGATCATTTTGTAGGGTGAGGCAAAGTAATGTGTTTTTAGCAGCACAAATATTTTAAACGTTTTCCTTTTAGGCTGTGCAATGACTGATCTAAACCAACCCCCTTCCTCCCAATCCTCTTGGTCTGTAACAATACTAAGGAGATAAAGTGTAACTTACTCTGAGTTAAACTTTATCTGGTGCACAGCTAAATCTTGTATGCCTGTGCATTTTGTTTTGTTTTGTTTTGTTTTGTTTTTGCTTTTACTTTTTTCTCTCAATGACCATGTTAATTTCCCCCTTCGGTTTTGCTTCAGCGGGTCCTAGTGTTCTAGGGTGGGGGAACGAATAAATACTAATCCTAAAAGGCAGCTGCCTATTTCAGTCTGCCTTAAGAGCGGTAAACTACTGGCTTCTCCATGGTGTAGCTTAAGGGGTCGAACGTGCCTGTAGGTCAGGGACCGCGGTAACTGCCATTCCTCTCCGTGTGCGCTCAGCGGTTCCTCGGTGGAAAGATGGTCTCGAGGGCAAGACAAACTGCTCCATGTACTAAGTGGGGACGCAGATTCCCATTAGAGGCAAACTTTGCAAACAAGAACAATTCGGAAAAAAGACCCTTAAGACTCAGATCAATGCTCAGGAACGTTGCGTTGCAACCACTTACAATGCCCTTCGGCATTTCACAGATTGTTATTCACGCGAGTAGAAGCCTCCTATGTCGCAACCAAAATCCCCGCTGAGCCTCGGGTGCGGTTGGGGGCTTGTCGAATGAGCAGCTGGGGAAATGCAGGCCCCTCTTCTCTCCTTGGTCACTCGGGTCACCTTGTCAGAGCGCTTTCCCGTTCCTTTGGGGATGCTTCTGTGGAGCCGTGACCTGAGCCTTTCCGGGAAGTTGGCTACCTGTCCTCGCGTCTCCTGTGGGTGCCGGCTTCCCAGCTCATCCGTCTGCCTGAACGCAGAACTATCCGGCGGCCCCCAGTCCCCAAACTGAGGGACGGCTGTGGGGCTGCGCTAGCCATTAATGGCCATCATCCATTTTTAATCAGAAAGAACACAAGAAGGATGGTAAGGGAACCCCACTCGCAAGTCAATTTAAATGACATTCCTGGGGAAATGCAATCATTTAAAACGGAGACACCTAAAAGAGCAAAAGGCCCCGCCCATCTGGCGGAGAGGAGCGCGACGGCTGAATTAATCAAAACCAAGGGGCTCCAGGGTTGAGCGCGGGGCGTTAACCCTTCCCGCCCCGGAGGGTGGCACGAAGAGGGAATGGGAGGGCGGCCGGCCGGGGCCAAGATGCCCACGGCAGCCCCGCGCAGGCCGCCTCAGCCATCTTGGGCGGCTCCGGACACTTCACGCCGACCGGAGCTGCTGGGCGCGCAGGGTTAAAGTCAGAAGCTCGGGAGCCTGCTCCGGCCGCGGGGGGCAACCGCCTCCCGCAGCCTCCACGCGCCTCGGGCTCCTCCTCCCGCCCAAGCGTGGCCAAGTGAGGGCTGCTCTGGCCGCAGGTAGCTGAGGCGCAGGAGGCGGCGCACGCGGGACCCGAGAGGAGCGCCCGGGGAGGGGCTGACAGACGCGCGAACAGACGGACTCCCCCAGCCCCCGCCCCGGACGTTAGCAGAGGTCTGGCAGGCCATGTGGGGACCTGGGGTCGCGGCTGAGGGCCTGTCGGTGGCACCGGCACCGCCGCCGCTGCTGCCGCTGCTGCTGCTGGCGCTGGCGCTGGTGGCGCCCTCACGGGGCGGCGGGGGCTGCGCGGAGCTGGCGTGCGGCGAGCGGGAGCGCTGCTGCGACGCGGCCAACGCCACCGCGGTGCGCTGCTGCAAGCTGCCTCTTCACGCCTTCCTCGACAACGTGGGCTGGTTCGTCCGTAAGCTCTCGGGGCTGCTCATCCTGCTCGTGCTCTTCGCCATCGGCTACTTCCTGCAGCGCATCATTTGCCCCAGTCCACGCAGGTACCCGCGCGGCCAAGCGCGACCCGGGCAGGCGCGGCCCGGGCAGCAGGGGGTCGCGGGGCAGCCGGGGACCGCGGGGCCGCCAGACGATGACGAAGATGACTTGCCCGCGCTGCTACGCGACGAGGCGGCTGCCGGCTCACAGGACTCACTGCTAGACAGTAGTGGTGGTGGCGGCCGGGGCGGCCGGGGCCGGGGAGGTGGGGGGCGCCCGGCCGCCGCCTGCGCCTCGGAGCACGAGCTGCGCGTAGTCTCGCCGGTCTTCCTGCAGCTGCCCAGTTACGAAGAAGTCAAGTACTTGCCCACCTACGAGGAGTCCATGCGGCTGCAGCAGCTCAGCCCTGGAGAGGTCGTGCTGCCGGTGTCGGTTCTCGGCCGCCCGCGAGGCGGTGGCGCCGGAGAGCCCGACGGCGGCGAGGGCCACTTCCAGCTCATTTGAGCTCCTGGGGCGCCTCGGGGACCTCGTGGACCGTGCGGGCCTGGAGGCTGCGGGTGGGATGCGCCGGCCGGGTTGGCCTCTGGCATCACCTCCCGCCTCAGACGCCGCGTGGCACCCTGGCCTCACCACCCTTAGCCCTGATCGGAGTGGGGATCCCATCCCACCTCCACCCTGCTGTCCCTCGGGTTCCTAAGTTTTCCCGCGTTTCGTTCTGCCTAAGGAAACGTTTGGCACGTGCGGCGGGGATGGCAGCGGCAGACAAGCCTCGAGCACAACTTGGAAAGACGTCTCTGCCCTGAGCCTTGACTCGGAATTGTGTTCACTGTAAGTGCCTGCTTCCCGAATCAAAGCGAACACGTGAGCCCTTCGGCGCGGTGCGTCGAGAGAAGGGCGGTTTTCTTTAGGGATGAGGCGAAAGGGGCACAGTTACACTCCCTTCCCTCCAGCTTGTAGAGGTCGTGTTTAAGGAGGGAGAAGCCGTTGTGGGGGAACCGCGTCCGGTGGCTGCTGCGTGCGGTTTCGAGGAGAGCTGCCGAGGAAGAGAAATGCAGCACTTGGTTAAGATAAAATCTCTCCCTTGTGGGAGAACCTCAAAAGACCCATGGTGTCTTCCTCCCCAGGCAAATAGTCACAGCTGATGGCTCACTTTTAGGGGGAGTGGGATACCCGTGATATCTGGTTAGTTGCTGTACCTATCCAGGGAACAGCAATTATTGTTATATCCAAGACTGTATTCGTAATAAGATACAGTGGACTTGTTTTTTCTATAAGTGAGAAGTTATATTTATTTGTCTTTTATTTTTATATTACCATGTATTGAATGCAACAGCAGGATATTTCAGCAAATTAATGACAAGATAATCATATTATCAACTCTTTTAGGCCATTAATGGACACGAAATTGCCCACACTGTTGTTATTGCTTAAACAATGTTGGACATTATTTCATTAAAAATGAAAAAAAAACAAAAACAAAACCAAGAGGCACGGTCGTACCAGAAAATGTGACAAACGTGAAGGTTATCATATTTTCACTATTTGAGAAGAATATATTTTATTTTTAGTACTGTGGTATAATATATACCTTTTTATAACAACTGTATACAGGTTGCATTCATCACATAGGTTATAAGTAAAAATAATACATATATACTGTACCAGGAAGCACGATGTCCGTTTTTCATTTGGAATACATTCCACAACACCCTACAAAGCCTAAGAACTTATGACTTGTAACTTGTTTAAAGCCATAATTGTGCAGTAATGTGCTAAGGAAGGATTCTGTCAACCTATGTTGACCAAAAAAATAAGTGTCATTGTATTATAATGTTCTATCATTCTGTGAAATGTCCTTTAAGCAAAAGGTAATATAAAATAATAAAATCATTATGTATAATGTACATATGCATATATATTGTCTGTGTACAGTATACACATTTTATGCCATATAATTATTACAGTTTATGATTATCATGAAAGGAAAAGGAGTAAAGCAAAAATGGTTTCTCTGCTTGAGGAAGGTTAAATATTACATCAAGAAAGATTAAACTTGGCATCCCACACACATGGATCTGGAAACATTGTTCTTGTGATTGAAAAAGTCTGACAAATCTAAGAACTCTTAAAATGTATGAATTGTATTAGAAGATAATGGCTTGATTACTTCAAACTTCTAAAAGCTAACCACTGGACATATATTAAAACATAGAAAAATGTTTAAATCTTTGTGTACATTTTATCAGATGTGTGATTTTTTAGCAGTGTATTAAAATAGGAAATATGTATGTCATTTAAATGCAGTTTTAAGCTTTGAACTGGCACAAGTATCAGGAGTTGAGACTGTATCAATTGAGAATGGTACAAGATTTAATTAAATCAAATTATATTGAGAAATTACCTATATTAATGCTGTTCAAATACTATAAGTTTTTGTTACATGTGGAAATTTCAATACCATCCACCTTCAAACAACTGGAAAGTTGCCTTATTCTTGTAAATAATTTATCCTTTGAGGGTACACTGTTTTGGACATGTCTTAAAATTCAATGTAAGTACTCAAGTACCAAAATATGAAATATATCCTATGTGTTATTACTACTAAGAACTTAAAGAACTTTACAACAAAAATCTGTAAAAATACCCTTATAATATGGATCAAGTATGTTTCCCTTGTGTCAAGTAGGGAACATTTCTCTTCCTAAAATCAAGAATGGCTACAACATGGTAGTTCCACTTAATATCATCATGCAAAAGGATTCTACTGAATTTTAAAACGACAAGTTTTCACTTGTGTTTTTCCCCCTACACAAGATACAAGTTTTTATTCACATGTTTTAGTTCAATAAAAATGGCTCTACTTTGGTTTCTTCTTGCAGTTTATTGATTTGCCAAACACAGTTTTGTTCAGGCATAATTTTATAAGAAAGTTCTTGAAAGCAATATTTTTATTAATGATAAATGAGTATGTTTGATGGCAATACACACCTGTATTAAAAGACCATGTCAGGGAAGTGGATGTGGCTCAAGTGATTAAGCTCCTACCTACCACATGGGAGCTCCCGGGTTTGGTTCCCAGTGCAGCCTAAAAGGAAGATGAGGACACAACGAACAGATACAGCAAATGCAAACAACAAGGGGGTGGGGAGAAATAAATAAAATCTTAAAAAAAAAGACCATGTTAATATACACAGAACTTGTGTTCAAAATGCCAGAATACCTGGATAGAAACATTTTAAAGTCTAAAGGCAATATTGGGGTGTTTATTTTTACAGATTTCATCTGAAAGTTATTACATAAAGCCTAATTTTATTTTTGAGAATGTATGTAATCTGTTTATAATCAGTAATTTCATAATTACTGAATCTTCTAACAGTTACTGAGTTTGAATCCTGGCAATTCACTTCGATAAGTAAAACATTATTTCTAGTATGCTCCAATTAAAAATTCAGTACCAATTTGCATTTGCCTTTCTTCCAAGTAATAAAATATAGCCAGGGACATGACTTTAGATATAAGCTCAGCAGTTGCAGTTGCAGTGGGAACAACACATTTCACCTCTTATCATGATGACTGTAACAATAACTATAATTCATTGACCGTTTACATATGTCAGGCACTGTGCTAGGCATTTTACATATGTCATTTAAAATTCACAACTGGTGGTGCTAAGGATTATTAACCCCATTTTACAAATGAGAAAACTGAGGCTCAGAGAGGTTGAGTAGTGTGCCTCATGTCACATGGCTGATAAGGGGAAGATCCAGGAAGAAGATCCAGCCTGCCTGACTTCAGAGCTAACCACTACATTTCTCACCATGCAGCATACCCAGCAGTACCCAGGCAGAAACCGTATCATTAGAGCTTGTGGCTGTAGCTGTGTAGCAAATCAGCATTATTTTTTCCCCCACAAGCTAAATAAGGCAGCTATTAGTTGTTTGCTGTTAAAAGGAACTATTAAAAATACAATTGAATCTGGGCTGGAAATCTATGAAGACTCAAGAATTATTTGTGGGAGTTGCAGAAATGTTTCATGGATAAACCCTGAAATGGCTGACAAAAATGAGTCAGAATTTGTTTTTTTCCATTTCATTCAGCTAATTCCTTCAGTATTAAGTTTGCCTCTTTCCTGGCCTGGCTTCATTAACTTTAAAAGTGGAAAAACATTTAACAAAGCTGGTAAATTTTGTCCAATAAAAAAAAAAAGAAACAATGGGTTTTGTATGCTCAGCACAAAAATGAAAACCATAGAGTCTAACATATTAAAACTAAATGCCCAATGCATCTAATGTCTGAAGCAAGGGAAAAATAGCAAATTCCTAACCTAGGATTCTGTTTATATTCTTGCAGTAGAATAAAATTGTTAGGACTTCATATAGAATAACATAGAGTTGGGCTGTGGAGTCAGCCTGCCTGGGTGAATCTCTGGATTCTAGATTTACTACCTATGGAGCCACAAGCAACTTACTTAACTTCTCTAAGCATATATGTATATTTCTTCATTTGTAAAGTGGGGAGAATTGCCTCAGAGGGTTGTTATGAAGATTAAGGTAATGTATAGAAAATACTTAACGGAGCCTATGACATAAAAAGGCATTTTAAGTGCCATGCTACACATATTGCTTGACACTGGGTTCTTGCTGTGAAATTCAAATACATTTGTGGAAATTCAAAAACTTTTCCAGTTAATCATGGATCTTAAATTATTTAAACTAAAAAATAAAAACTTATGAAAACATAAAGTTCACATTTGAAAAACTGGAAACTGGTCTTAATAACTGATTTTTGGCAGAAGTGATACACTATGGGGACAAGACTGGGTAGGAAAAGAGAAATGGGGTTGGAGCAGCAAGGAATGACAGAGTAAATTTAGAAGGGTTGATGGTGGTAGATATCATGATGTTGTGCAAGTGTAGTGGGAGTAAGGGAATAGAGCTGGAACAATAGGACATTGGAGTCAGACTGGAATACTGGACCTTAAGACTTCATAGATGGAGTAGTTTTGGGTGATGACAAGGTTGAAGGGTGGCCTTGGAAGTGCCGTGCTGAGGGAATGGAAATCAAGGATGTAGTAGAGGAGGTACAGGGTGCTGCGGAATAAAAGTTAAGGCAGGTAAAGGAGGGCAAATTCAGCCAGGGGAGCAAACAAACTGGCCCAATGAACATTGAAATCTACCTCATATGGAAATGAAGTCTGATATAAAAGTTTTTATATAAATATTTCTGATTTTAACCTTAAGAAGAGACAACTAATGGAAAATATTTATTACTAAATATTTACAGGATTGTCATATAGACAAGGAATTAATCTTATTTTACAGTGCTCCAGAAGATAATACTTAAAGGTAAAAAAAAATTGAACTACAAATACATGAATTAGCCAATCCATCTATCCACTCATCCATCTACCTATTCATCCACCCTTCTATATTATACACTAAAACAGATTTGAGGTTGTTTACAAAAAGTACACACAAAACAAGACCCTAATAAAGTAAATGAAAAAAAAAAAAGACGGCAAAATAAAAAACATGGTTGGGAAAATAAAGTCATGCCTTCATCCTGAGCTTTCTAGCAAGAAATATAAAGGAAAACAGATTACTTTTAAGGATTCACGTGTTTACAAGTGAAAACCAGAGTAGTTCCTTGAGAGAAGCATAAATCTTCTAGTACTGAGACTTGACAGAAAGGTTTCCTGAGGGTTCTCATAAAGAAGACACTGTAATGTCAAGAATAACATATTCGATCATCTTTACACTAAATTTGTACCACCGGGCTTCTAAAAATGAGATCTTCAATGTATACAGGGCAGTGGCATGTAGTGAAAGCAAGTTTTTAAAGGGCCCAAACAATGTAGCATAGGAACTCTGTAACTCCTGATGCTTTGGCCCAATCCCCAAACAAGTTTTATTCTAGAGGAATGGATGACAATACAACTTTCCAACTATCCTCCGTAAATGTTATTTCTCTCAATTGCATGTTTTTGTTTTTTTTTAAGATTTATTTATTTTTATTACATACCTCCCCTCCCCCCCGCTGCGGCGACACGCCGAGACCGGTCACTGTGCAGACGCAGCTTTCCCCGCTTGTGGGCGGCTTCTGCTTCCATTCACGGCCGGCTTTCAGTTCGTGGGTGGCTGGCTGCACTCCATTCGCGGGCGACCTGCCCTGCCCGTGGCGGCTTTTGCCTGTCCGTGGCAGCTTTTTGCCCTGCCCATGGCGGCTTGCCATTCTCAAGGTGGTCTGCCCGCTAGGAGAGGTCCCCAGGAACCGAACCCGGGGCCTCCCATGTGGTATGCCGGCGCCCTATCCACTGGGCTATCCAGCCGGCCCCTCAATTGCATGTTTTTAAGTTGTTTTTGTTGTTTTCTAAATTACAAAGGTGTTATTTATATACCCACATATTGGAGAAAACTAAGTTTTAAAATCTACCCTTTATCCCAATATATTAAGATACACCAAAACAAAACAAAACAAAACAAAACAAACCCTTACAGCTTCTTTTGCTTAAATTGATTTTTAATTACTCAAATAAAAAATATATCTTCATTTAAAAAAATTTAAAACATTACAACAAAGTCTCTTCTAATACCCCAACCCTCAATCCCTACTCCCTCTTCCAATTTAAGATTTAACCGGTTTACTGCGTAAACTTCCAGATTTTTCTCAAAAAAAATTTTTTACTACATTTTGATTTACCCACAATAAAAATATTTAGTACTGTTTGCCCCTAAGCTTTTTGCTTTTGTTAGTTAGTTATTAGGTTGTATGTATCATTCTAGTTTGCCTTTTCATTCATATTATTTTCTTCTTACCAGATTCTTTCAATGAAGGTCCATGGGTGGTAAATTTTTGGAGTTCTTGTATGTCTCGTTATTTATTTTCCCTTCACTTTTGTATGATTCTTTAGCTGGATAGAATTCTGGCTTCAAAGCTGTTTTCCTTCTGTGCTTTGAAGTGACTGCTGATTGTCTTTTGGCTTCTAATGTTGTCAAGAGGTCTGGTGACAATCGAATTCTTTTTTCCTTTGTAGGCTTTTATTTTTCTTTCAGTTAGGTTTTGGTAGTTTCTTTTTCATTCTTGAGGTTTTAGAATTTAACCATGCTGTATCTGTGTGTGTGTGTGTGTGTTTGGGGGGTGCTCTCTCAGTTCTGAAAAATTCTTTATTTTTTTAACTTTTAATTTAGAAATTATAGACTTATGGGAAGTTGCAACAATAAAAAGGAAGGTCCTGTGCAACCTTCACCCAGCTTCCCTCAATATCTTTTTTTTGTCTTCAATGGTATTATCTTATATAACTACAGTACACTATCAAAACCAGGAGATTGACACTGGTACAATCTAAAGAACTCATTGAGATATCACCAGTTTTTTCAAGCCTGTGTGTGTGTGTGTGTGTGTGTGTTTCTATGCAATTTTATTCTGTGTAGCTTTGTATAGCCACCACCACAATCAGGTTAAAGTGCTCCATCACCAAAGGGCTCTCTGGTATTTCCTCTTTATAGTCTTGTAGTCACACCCACCCTCTTCCCCTTACCAATCCTTAACCCCAGGCAACCATTAAGCTGTCCTTCATCTCTATAATTTTATTGCAAAAATGTTATATAAATGGAATCACACAGTTCTAACTTTCTGAGATTGACATTTTATACTCAGCATAATTACCTTGAGCTCCATCCAAGTTGTGTGTATCAATAATTCAATCAATAATTCATTTAATGTATCAATAAACATTTATGTACAGGTTTTCATATGAACATAACTTTTCATTTCTGTGGGATAAATGTCCAAGTGTATAATTGGGTCATATGGTAAGTACGTGTTTAGTTTTGCAAGAAACTACCATATTCTTTTCCTGAGTGGCTGTGCCATTTTATATTCTCACCAGCAATACATGAGTGATCCAGTTTCTCTACATCCTTGCTAGAATTTGCTGTTACCATAGTTTTTTATTTTAGCCATTCTGATAGATGTGCAGTGATAGCTCATTATTGTTTCTTTTTTGAATTTTAAATTTATTTCAACATAACTATGCTTACAGAAATACACTCATATCGTTAACAGAATACAATTTAAAGTTTAACTTATGCTATACAATTTGAATCAAAACCTTGGCACATGGGTTAAGATTTTTAAAAAAAGATTTGCAATTAGGTTTATTTTTCATTTATTACAAATGTATAAAATATTCTCCCTCAAATGCTGCTATAGCAGACAGCAAGATCCATGATGAATTTAACTTTGGTTTGCTTCAGAAAAATAACACAAAATGCACTGTAAAAGTTTTTTAAATTGGCGCAAGAAAACATAGTTGTAATGTTTCAATGTCAATTTACAAAGTTCAATAACTGACCCAGATGGTGTGTGCTCAGGTTTGAAGAGGGAACAGAATCAAAAGCAGCTACTGAATGGGGAGGTTGTAATAAGAGAGTTGCAAGGGAGCACAAGGATGTGCAGTGCAAGTGAGGCGTGGGACCTACCTCAGCAAAATGCCAAAGGAGTAAGACCACATGGCAAAATAATGACTCCACAGAGCTGTCTGCACATAATTGCTGGAATCTGTGAATTTTGCTTCCTATGACAATATACTGTAATGATGTGATTCAGATAAGGACCTTGAGAACAGAAGATTATCTGGCCTAGTCTAATAACATGGATCCTTAAAATTGGAGAACCTTTCCTGACTGTGGTCAGAGAGGGAGATATGTCTACGGAAGAATACTCAGAAAGATGCAGCATTGCTGGCTTTGAAGATGGAGGAAGGAGAGGTCATGAGCCAAGGAATGTGAGCAGCCTCTAGTAGCTAGAAAAAGCAAAAACAGGGGTTTTCCCTTTGAGCCTCCAAAAAGGAACACATTCATGCCAATGCCTTGATTTTAGCCCAGTAAGAGCAGCATTGGAATTCTAACCTATACAACTGTAAGCTAATATATGTGAGCTGTTTGAAGCCTCTAAAAAAAAAAAAGTTCAATAACTAATAGATTTGGTATGGGGGAAGGGGGGAGCAGGTAGCCTGTAGACACATGGTAAAACTGTAAAAGCTATCTTAATATTGCATATAGATTGCAAATCTACACAGACCAAGATTCAGATAATTCCTTGAATCTGAATTAACACTATCAGCTCAGTTCATCTGCTGGTTATTGTTTTAACCTGCATTTCTCTAATGGCTAAGCTGTTGACCATCTTTTCATTTGTTTATTTGCCATCTGTATATCCTCTTCAGAAATTGTCTGTTCATGTCTTTTGCCCATTTTCTAATTGGATTGCTTTTTAAAAATTTTTTCCTATTGAGAGTTTTTTTGTTTTGTTTTGTTTTGTTTTTGGTTCGCCTCA
>PVKH010014586.1:0-16430 GCA_004027955.1 Chaetophractus vellerosus
TCATATAAATGGAATTAGCTCATAGCTTTTTATTTTATAATTTTTTTTTTTTAAGATTTATTTATTTTATTACATATCTCCCCTTCCCCCCACTGCGGCGACACACCGAGACTGGTCACTGCGCAGGCGCGGCTTTCCCCGCTTGTGGGCGGTCTCTGCGTCTGTTCACGGCCGGCGCTTGCTTCAGTTTGCGGGTGGCTGGCTGCGCTCCATCCGCGGGCGACGTGCCCTGCCCGTAGCGGCTCTTGCCCTGTCCGTGGCAGCTTCTTGTCCTGCCCACGGTGGCTCTGGCCCGCCCATGGCGGCTTGCCATTCTCAAAGCGGTCTGCCCGCTAGGAGAGGTCCCCGGGAATCGAACCCAGAGCCTCCCATGTGGTATGCCGGTGCCCTATCCACTGGGCTATCGAGCCGGCCCCCTCATAGCTTCTTGAAAAGTTAAAAAAAAATTTTTTTGTTAGAGAAGTTGTAGGTTTATAGAAATATCAAGCATAAAAATATATAAAATACAAAGTTCCCATATACCATCTTATTAACACCTTTCATTAGTATGGTACATTTGTTATAATTCATGAAAGAACATTTTTATAATTGTACTATTAATTATAATCCATCATTTGCAATAGGGTTCACTGTGTTATATAGTCCTATGCTTTTTCTCTTTCTTTTTATTCTAGTAACATATATGACCTAAATTTCTCCGTTTAACCACATTCACATATATAATTCAATGCTGTTAATTACATTCACAATGTAGCACACAGTATTTTAAAATTGGTGTACATGTTTAAACTTTTTTATGTGGGTCAGGGACAAACAACCGATCACCAGTTTTAAAAGCATTGTTATAAACAACTGACATACAGTTTAGTTGTAGTCAGCATAGATTAATATTAATATAAAGTTTGAAGAAGGAAAAGAGTTAGCATGAATGCCTTCAGTGACTTCAAGAGATGGTCTGGTCAACTGGGGGTAAGTAAGTAAAAGTTGGAGGAGATTTTTTTGCCATTGAATATTAAAATATCAGGATTGGAAAAGAGCTTAAAGGTCATCTGCTTACTTCCTGTTTGCCTCACAAATGTATGGCAGGAACTAGATGAGGAAATTGAATAATGGAAGCTTGAGTCTCTAGGATGCATGGCTCAAGAATCACAGTGTGGCCATGTATGGCAAGAAATGGAGGTTTGGAAACTAGACTTGTTTAAGCTCTTTTTAAAAATTAATTCATTTGATAAAGCAGGGAAAGAATTGCACATTTCCCCCACTTTGGGGGCTGAGAGGAACTAATGTATTGGCTTAGATAAAAATCCATGTTTAAAAATCCAGGGCTGGGGGTTGAACCTGGGACCTTGTATGTGGGAAGCCGGCATTCAGCTGTGGAACCACATGGGCTCCCCTGAGTTGGGTTTTTCATTTGTTTGCTTGTTATTTGTTTGTTTTTTTAGGAGGCACTAGGGACCAAACCCAGGGCCTCCTATGTGGGAAGTAGGCTCTCAACAGCTTGAGCCATATCTGCTCCCCTAAAGTGCTTTATTCTTATTATAACCTAAGGGCGGCGTATGTATTATTTAGACATCTTCTTGTACTATTACCATCTTAATTTTTAAAAATACATGTTTTTAAAACAATTCATTTTTAAAAATTACAATTAATAGGACTGGTTGGAGGCCTTCTTTTTTAAAGACCAAGGGCCCTAATTTACAAACCGGTGGTTCTCAACCAGGGTGATTTTGCCTTCCAAAGGACATCTGGCAGTGTCTGGAGATACTTTTGATTGTCACAACTAATGGTGGTATCCTATTGGCATCTAGTGGGTTGAGATGTTGCTAAACATCCTACAATGCAAAGGACACCCCTCTCCCACAACAACAAAAATTATCTGGCCCAAATGTAAATAATGCCTTTCTAAACCTATGGTTTGCAGGATTCTGGTAAGGGCCTATGCTGTGGTTCCTGACCCGCACCGTATGAGAAAATAATTTCAGTGGCAAAATAGTCTCAGTGAGTGGATTACATTAACCCTTTAGATCCTTGTTTTAGTTTCCTAGGCTGCTGAACACAGATATCATAAAATGGATTGGCTTAGACAATGAGGATTTATTAGCTTACAGTTTGAGGCTGAGAAAATGTCCAAATCAAGGCATCATCAAAGTGATGCTTTCTTCTTGAAGACTGACTGCCAGTGATCCTGGGCTCTTCTCTCACATGGCAAGGCACATGGCAGTGTCTGTTGGTCTCTCCTTTCTCTTCTGGGTTTGGTCAATTTCAGCTTCTTGCTTCCCTGGCTTTCTTTCTCTGTATTCATCTGGTTCATAAAGGACTCCAGTAAGAGGATTAAGACCCATCCTGAATGAGGTGGGGCGTTACACCTTAACTGAAGTAGATTCATCAAAAGATCCTATTTACAATGGGTCCACACCTAAGGGAATGGATTAACTTTAAAAACATGCCTTTCAGGGGTACATACAGCTCCAAACCACCATAATCCTCTAGGAACTTTTTTTTCTTTGCAGAGGGAGGCAAATGAACAGAAATAATTTAAGGGCTATGACACAATACATATATTCTTTAAGCTGTTTAACTCTCCTCAACTCTGAAGAAAATATTTTTTCCCCAAAAATGGCAGCTTTATTTTACTACAAATTTGAAGTACTATTCTTATGTTTTGAATTGTTGGTTACTGGTACATAGATTTTTTTTTTTTTTTTTTTTTTTTGAGGTACCAGAGCTGAGAATTGAACCCAGGACCCCAGCCTCAACCACAGAGCCACATTGGCTCCCCTGAGTTGGCCTTCCCATTTATTTGCTTGTTTGCTTGTTGTCTCTTGTTTGTTCTCCTAGAAGAGGCACTGGGAACTGAACCTAGGACTTCCCCTGTGGGAAGCAGTGGCTCAAAGCTTGAGCCACATCCACTCCCTGCATAGAGTTTTGAAATTGGAAGTAGATATATTATAGCATCTTCCCTATCCAGAAGTGATTTTGTTTTCAGCTTCAACTGTCAAGACAAGAGAAGTAAGCTAAGTGTTAGATAAATAAATTAATTAATGCATGTTGTGAGTGCCCAAAAAAGTTCAAAGCTTATATATGAATTTCATCTTTTTTTTCCCCCGTATAGGCTCTACTTTTAACTCTTATGTGCTTTTTAAAAAATTATTTATTTATTTATTACATATCCCCCCCCCTTTCTGCTTGTTCTTGCTGTGTTAATTTTTGCGTTCTTCTGTGTCCGAGTCAGCTCACCGCGCAGCAGCCTGCCTGCCCATGGGGGCTTGCCCTGCCCACGGCAGCCTGCCTTCTCAAGGCAATCTGCCCGCTCGAGGAGGCCACGGGAACCGAACCCGGGGCTTCCTATGTGGTAAACCGACGCCCTACCAATTGGGCTACAGCTGGCCCCTTATGTGCTTTTTAATAAACTTAATGTAGTATTGAAAGAAGAAAAGTGACAGTTGGGATCACTTTTGCTATTTACCAGCCTTATGATCTTAGATAAGTTATTCAGTCTTTTGAACCTCAGTTTTCCCACCTGTAAAATAGAAATAGGGATAAGTCCTGTATTACCAGGTTATTGTGAGAATTAAATGAGGTAATGTGGGTTAGCATGCTTTGTCAACTATAAAACACTGTAGAAGAATTAGTTACTTGTTTCAGAAGAAGCAAATTAGAAAGGGATATAGAGGTTGCCAAAAGCAGGAATATAGATTGCAAGACAGAGAGTGGTGACTGCTGACAGCCTCTTTAGGGAGAAGAAATATTAAAACTATATTTTAATAACAAACTAGTAAAAGCTAATATATCACCACAACCTGAGGCTCCTTAATATAAGGGCAAACGAACTTCTTTTAGTCGTACCTCAGAATATCAGTGTTAAATCACAGTATAATAACCGATGATTTTAATGGTAAAATTATCAAGAAAAGATGTTCAGAATATGCCATTTGAGAAGATAAGAAAATACATAATTTATTTCAGAATTAAATTTTTCAGAAGTGTCTTATTTAAACAAAAAGTTTTAGCCTTTTCCAGAGTAACTGCAGTTATGTGGATTAATTCCGTGTTGAGAATTATTCCTTACGTCTTTTTTTACTATGCATACCTCCCTCTTATATTTGAAGGCTTATTCTGTCAGTGTTAATTGCTCTTCTGATATGAAGATTTACCTGAAGAAATCTGGGATTTAAACCTACTCAACATTTGAAGAATCTTACCTGTTTCTGGATTTTTCTTTTTCTGTTTTTCAATGTTTTTACTTAAAAGGAGTCACTTACTTTGTTTTTTATTTTCTGTGTCCAGTAGTTGTGCATTTAGAGTTTAAATTAATTAATATATATGAGATGAATGGGCAGAAATATCTCTTGCAATTTTATTACTGGTCAGTTTTCCTTCACAATCATACAAAAGTAAAGACTGCAGGTAAACATAGCTCCATGTATTCAGTAAGTTTTTTCTGAAGTAATTTAAGGGTAAAATAGTTGGAGACAATGTTCAGAGTAAGTGATATGGTGGTAGGTTGGTAAGTATTCTTGAATTTGATGAACTTAAAAAAATAGATTTTAGAAGTGGGGACAAGTTTTCATGGCAAAAAAAATGCTGTGGATTTGGAGAATTTTGTATTCAAACAGTTGGCTTTTTGATAAAATGAAGTTCAAAAAGTGGGTGTTTGTATATGAATATTGTGGTTATGTGTTATTTTTATGATGTTTTTCTCTTATGGAGTGAATAAAGTAAAATCTGTAAAGCATAATAATGTCAAGAAAATTCATGCCTTGGTCATTTTAAATGTTTTTTTTTTTTTTTTTTTTTTTTTTGGTAATATGACAAAACTGAGTGGCAAGCTGGGGCAAAGTTATAAAACGCCTTCTGTGCTGAAGAGGTTTTAGACTTGATAAACCTGATGTATGTTGCTATCAAAGAATTCTTAAGGACAGTGACCTAATCAGATCTGAATTTTAGAAATATGATTCTGAAGTTGAGTGAGAATAGGACTGAGAACTCATGGTAGGAGACTCAAAATAGTCTAATCTTCAAGCAAAGTCCTGAACTAGGGGAATGGTTGTTAGAATGGAGAGCAAGGGAAGGATTGTGATGTACTCAGAGGTGGACTCCATACGACCGAACAAAAGTGTAGTCAGGGAACCAAATTGGCTCCAGAGTTTCTAACTTGGGAAACTACGTAGATGGTATATTAGTCAGCCAAAGGGGTACTGATGCAAAGTACCAGAAATCTTTTGGCTTTTATAAAGGGTATTTATTTGGGATAGAAGCTTACAGTTACTTAAGCCATAAAGCATACGTTACTTTCCTTACCAAAGTCTATTGCCACGTGTTGGAGCAAGATGGCTGCTGACATCTGCAAGGGTTCAGGCTTCCTTGCCTTCTTAAAGCTCCGTGGTCCCAGCTTCTTGCATATCAGCTGTAGACTGGGATAAGTCTCCTCTCTCCTTCAGCTCAGCTGTTCTGCTCTCTCCACAAGGCCAGCTGTAGACTTTCAGGCTAATGGCTTGTCTTTCTCTTCCTGGGGCCTCTGCTATGTCTAATGGAGCCTTCTCTCCTCCTCCTCCACATATCTGCTTCTCTGTGTGTTTACTTCCTGGGGCTCCAATATAAAAATTCCAACTAACTTTTCTGCCTTGTCCTTTTCTCTGTGATTCCCCGCCCACCAAGGTGGCAGGGACTCAACATCCTTCTGACGTGGCCCAATCAAAGCCTTAATCATAATTTAATCAAGCAAGAGTGAAACCTTTGTATCCAATACAATCTAATGTACCCAGAGGAACAGACCAATTTACAAGCCATAATCCAATATCTGTTTTTGGAATTCATAAATAATACCAAACTGCTACAGATGGTGCTGCCATTAATTGAACTAGAGAAAGAATACATTTTTGGTGGGTGGAGGAAGGGGTAAAGATGGTAGATAATGAGTGTAAGTTTTTGATATGTTGAATTTCGGGTATCTATGAGACCTGTAGGTGAAGATACCCAGTAGGTAGTTGGAAATTTGGGTCTGGGACACTGAAAAGAGGTTAGGACTAGAGGACAATTTAGAATCTATACAGTTTTTTCTGTCTCCTTTACCATTATCTGAGTTTAGGCTACTGTCATCTTGCACCTAGATTATTGCAAGCTTCCTATCTGGTCTCTTTAGTCTTGCTTGTCTCCAATCCATTCCCTGTGGTATAACCAGTGATCTTTCTAAAGGACAAATCCAATTATATCATTCCCCCGCTTAAATTATTTCTATGACTTCCTCTTATCCTCAGGATGAAATCCACATTCCTTGAACAGATAAATAAGTTCCTTTAAGTTCTTTTCCCAACTTACCTTTTCTAGCCTTAATGAACCTCCACAACTGTACCCTCTCCTCTCCCTCAATATACAATTTTCTCAGGCTTATTGAATTATCTGTAGTCTGGCAATAGGCTCTCTCTTCCCTCTAGGGCCTTTACAAATACTGTTCCCTATACCTGTGATGTTCTCCGGATAGCTTGCTCCCTCCCCTCCATTTGTCTGAGTCATTTCTACTTGTTTTTCAGGTTTTCATAAACCTTCACTGGCTTTTTCTTTTTTTAAAACAATTTTATTGAAATGTTTTTATAAATCATACAATTCATCTGAAGTGTACAATCAGTGACATTTGGTATAATCACAGAGTTGTGCATTCTTCACTATAAGCAATATTAGAGCATTTTCATTACTCCAAAAAGAAAAATCTCCTATCCCTTAGTAGTTACCTCTCAATCCCTCTGTCCTTCCCCTGCCATCATGACTGCTAATCTATTTCCATCTCTATCTTTATTGGCTTTTAAAAATTATTTTTGAATATATTTAAACCCAAAGAAAAGTTGAAAGACTAGTATAGTGAACACCTACACACACACCTGCACCTACCTTTTTCTTTTGCCAAACCTGAAAGTAGGCTGTAGACTTCACAACCCTTTGTCCCTAAATACTTAAGCATTTATTTCTCCATTACAGGGACATCTCCTATACAACCACCATACCATTAAAACACCTAGGAATATCAATATTTACTCAGTAACATTATTCAATATATATATACTCAAAATCCCCCAATTATCCCCCACATCTTTATAGCTCTTTTCAGAAGAGGTTCATGCACTTTATTTGGCTGTTGTCTGTTTAGTAACCCCTAATCTGGGCTAGTCTCGCTGACTCTCTTTCTTCTTTAGAGTCATCCTTTGAAACATAGAAGCCATTTGTCCTGTAGTGTGCTTCCCATTCTGAATTCTCCTATTTGATTAGATTCTGGTCAAACATTTCTGGTGAGATCACCATACAGATGATGTGTATACTTACCACTAATGTCTGGTTGTCTCACTATTGGTGATGCAAGCTTGATCACTTGGTTAAAGTGGGGACTGACAGATCTCTCCACTATTTAGCTAATAAATAATTTAATTAATAAATAATTGATAGGGTGATACTTTGTGCCACGTAAATATCCTGTTCCCTAACAACTTTTCAAGCCATAGTTTTAGCATCCATCAATGATCATTGCTTGAATTAGTTATTAAAATGGGGGATTGCAAATGGTGATTTTCTAATTCTTTCATTCCCTTACATTGATTACCTTCATTGACTTTTTTTTAAAAATTTATTTATATATCCCCCCCTTGCTGCTTGTGCTTGCTGTGTTCATTTTTGCTTTGCATTTTTCCGTGTCCACTTATCTCCCTCTGCTACATCAGCTCACCACGTGGCGGCTTGCCTTTGCCAGGAGGCCCCAGAACCGAACCCGGGGCCTCCCATGTGGTAAACCAGAGCCCAACCAATTGAGCCACAGCCGGTTCCCACCTTCATTGACTTTTTTCTTTTTTTTTTAAAGATTTATTTTATTATTATTTTTTTTTTATTCATTACATCCCCCCCCCCTTTCTGCTTGCTCTTGCTGTGTGTCCATTCTTGTGTTCCTCTCTGTCCACTTTGTCTCCCCCCATTGCGGCGACGCGCCGAGACCGGTCACTGCGCAGGCGGCTTTGTCCTGCTTGTGGGCGGCTTCTGCTTCTGTTCACGGCCGGCTCCGCTTCAGTTCGCAGGTGGCTGGCTGCGCTCCGTTCGTGGGCGACCTGCCCTGCCCATGGCGGCTTTGCCCTGTCCGTGGCGGCTTTTTGCCCTGCCCGTGGCGGCTCTGCTCACCCATGGCGGCTTGCCCTTCTCAAGGCGGTCTGCCCGCTAGGAGAGGTCCCCGGGAACCGAACCCGGGGCCCCACCATGTGGTATACCGGTGCCCTATCCACTGGGCTATACTGCCGGCCCCCTTCATTGACTTTTGAGGGCTGTGAGGTCAGGTTAGATTTATACTGAACATAGGCCATTAAATTTAGAAATCAGGAAATTCCTAACCTTTTCCAGAGTCAAGGGAGTGGTGAAGATGGAAGACAGGTTGTTAAAGAGATGGACCAAAGGGAGACTAGAAGTACTGTTCTTTCAAGGGGTTTTCCAGTGAAGGGGAGACAAGAAGTAGCTTAAGAAGACAGGGTTGAGGGACAGAACATTAATTTAATACTTAAACTTTTTTTTTGTTTGTTTTTGGTAAGCTGATATGATTGAAGATAGGAGAGTCAGGGTATAATTAATAGAACAAGGTCTGAGATGAAGTGGGAAGAGGTGAGATCAAGAAGAGCTGGTTGGGGGATTAACTCCAGAAAAGAATACAACCTGTTCCACTATCTCAGAAAGTTAGGAGGTATGTATGTGATAATTAGGTATGTTTGGATATGGAGGGAAGGAGAAATCATATCTGAGGACTGTGTGTGCAATTAAAAAGGCAGTTACTTTTTGAGTATGGGATGATGAAGGTGGGGTAGGGGACCTGAGGAGAGTGATGAAACTTGTTACAAAAACTGTGGAGAATGGGAAAGAGATGTGTTTCAGGATAAGTGAAAGGACTGCTTGGCAGTATCAGGGGCTCATTTGAGATTGGAACTCATAAATTTGTAATCAGCATGATTTTACAGTTTTCTCTGGCAGTGTTTTGCGGCCAGTCACAAAGCAAAATCAGATTTATTGAAGAAAGATGAGGGGAGGAGAGAATTGAAGGTGCAGGAGAGACTGTTGAAGCAGTTGAGAAGTAGGCTAAGTAGAGAAGCTGGTAGAGTACAATTGGGCTAAGACATCGAAACAATAGGTAGAGGTATAGAGATAATACCAAAGCAGGATTGGGTAAAATGCTAATTTATTGTAGACTTGCTATTATAGTAATAATTTTTGAAGAATATAATCTTTATAGTTATTTTATTTTATAACCTAACCCAATATTTTTATTCTTGAAGCTTTTGCTGATTTTGTAGATGAATGTTTAGCTATTTTGCTTTATTTTCCCCTAAATGAAAATTCCTTATCGTTACTAACATTTATTGAGTACATACTTGTTTAGATCACTTGAAGACCCTGCCTTTTAGAGACTTAGGTATAAAATGTATCTTATTAACAAAGACAGACTGTTAACACTTTTATTTCTACTCTGGAATGAAACAAGGCAGGGATAATGTAAAACAGTGGCTAAATCAAAGTTTTTGTTTTTTTTTTTAAAGGAATATATTAACATATTTCTTCTAGCAAGAGTTTTCAAGGCAGGGTAAATTAAGCAAATATTATTTTTAATTTACTTTTTTGTAGGCATTTTAATTCGTGTTTAATGGCTGTTTGTGACATATATATTCTCTAACAACTTTAAATGAATATTTTTAGGATTTATTTGGAATCTTTGACCAGGACAACAAGAATGGAACACTAGTGTTCTAATTTAGTTCACTTTGACTAACAAAAATTTCACTAGTAATAAAATCAAGATCAAGGGCCCCAAAGAGTAAAATAAAACACCCAAGCTATATTTGGTTTTCACTGAAATTTTTACTTGCTAGAGATTGATTTCATATCAGCACAGTTTTATTATTTGCATTTCAGACCTGTAATCCTTCATTTCATTGGTTGCTATAACATTGTTATTTTAGTGTATTAAACCTGTGATGAGTGCTGGGGAAGAAGATGTTGCTTTTATTTTGAATAACCTCTAGGTTTAGGGGCCGGCCATATAGCCCAGTGGATAGGACGCCGGTATACCACATGGGAGGCCCCGGGTTCGGTTCCCAGGGACCTCTCCTAGCCGGCAGACTGCCTTGAGAAGGGCAAGCCGCCATGGGCGGGCCAGAGCCGCCGTGGGCAGGGCAAACAGCTGCCACGGACAGGGCAAAGCCGCCACGGGCAGGGCAGGTCGCCCACGAATGGAGCGCAGCCAGCCACCTGCGAACTGAAGCAGAGCCGGCCGTGAACGGAAAGCAGAAGCCGCCCACAAGCGGGGAAAGTCGCGCCTGCGCAGTGACCGACCTCAGCGCGTCGCCGCAACGGGGGGGAGGGGAGATATGTAATAAAATAAAATAAATCTTTAAAAAAAAAAAAAACCTCTAGGTTTATAAGCTACATATTAAAATTTTTGAGGATATTTATGGTTTTTATTCCTTACATGGCTATCACCTATGAATTATCACTAATTTTATAACCATTTAAAAATATTTAAAACTAATCTTATAAATAGCTCACCCAAATGCCAGTTATAATTTTTATTCTTTTAGCTAACATGATCTCTTATTTCTTCTTTTCACTACATTAAAAGTAAGCAAGCAGGGGGGCAGTGTAGCTCAGTGGTTGAGTGCCTGCTTCCCATGTATGAGGTCCCGGGTCAATCCCTGGTACCTCCTCAGAAACAAACAAAGTTAAGTAAGCAACTTTAGGAAGCAGAGGCTTTCAGTTTCCTGCAAGGCACAGGATTTCATAAATGTCAAATGGGAATGTAAATAAGGTAAAAAAGGTTGTCAAAGTTCATACAGCTAGAGATCTGACTCATTACAGTCAGTACTCTTAACCATATATTATGCTGTGCTATAGAAAGGTAGATATCTAGAATCAGATTTTCAAAAGTCAAATAATGTTATACAAATAAAATATATTTTTGACTTAGATTTTTAGATTATTTTGAATGTACATGAACCTGTATGAGACATTGTTAGTGGCTTATGTGTGCTTACCTCCTCTTCCATAATAGTTATTTATTTATTCATTCATTAAACATTCATACAGTTTATTGAGTGCCTTCTATGGGCCAGACTGTGTTAGGTGTGGTATAGGAAGGTCAATGAAACAAACAAAATTTTATAATATGTGTGTGTGTGTGGGGAGACAGGAAACAAGCAAGTGAATACATAAATATAGTTTGAGAAAGTAATATAAAGACTACAACCTATAAAGTCCAGTGGTAGAGAATAATGGTGTGTGTGTGTGTGTGTGTGTGTGTGTGCATGCACATGCGTGTGTGTCATTGGCTAGATGGGGGGAGTGGGGAGAGGGACTCGTAGGTGGGGGGAGGACATGCTTAGAGAGGGTGGTCAGGAAACTCCTGTTATCCCAATAGGCAGAGATAACCATGTTAATATCTTGTATACTTTTCCATACATTATATGAAGAGTTTTTGTACTAAAATGTGTATTCTGTTTTGGAATCTCATAATTGAGTCTCTTGAAACGATAGCCAAACATTGATTTTTAAAATTTCCTCACCTTCTATTCTATCCCAACCTCTGCAGTCTGCATTCCATTTTAACTATTGGACTTGACATTGTGCTTTCTGATGTGACTGGTAATCCACTAATTGCCAAATCTAAAAGAGAATTTTTCCCCTTATTATTTTATCTATGAATTCTGGGTTAGTGTTTCTTTTGTTTGTTTCTCACCTTCATCATTGTAAGTGCATTGTGTTTTCTTTTCTGCTTGTATTAATTACTCCCTCTTGATGGTTTGGTCACTCCTAACATTTAAGACTCAACTCAAGCGTGGTCTTCTCTGGGAAGCCTTTTTTGATCCTCCCAGTCTGAGATACATGCTTGATCCTTTATGACTTCCAACACTTTGAGGTCATAGGATGTCTACTTCATTTTTGCATCTAGTACTGTTTTTTCTGAGTAATGCCTATTTGTGGAATGAATAAGTATATTTATTATTATATGTATTCCTAGAGCCAATTATTTTTATAATTTCATATTTTTAAATAGACCTTTTTAAGGCAATTTTCTAAGATTGTCAGTGCCATGTTGATGTTTGGATAGTCATTTAAAAGAAGTAGCTTACACATAAAATTTAAGCTATTTACAAATGACATCATATAGCTTGCCGTCCCTCTTTGCTTTTTAAAAAAGATTTATTTATTTACTTAATTAATTTTTACAAATGTAACCCCCATTATTCTTTATTATTATTATTTTATTATTCATTATTCTTTATTGCTGCTTGAAAAATACTAAAGTCTTTTTGTTGTACTAGCTTTGCCCATTCTGGATTAACATCATAAGGCCAAAAATCACATCTAGCAATTAGTTATTAAAATCCAGCATGTGAAAAGTAAGTTTAGTAATGCTTATAGATCATAACCATAGGCTTATTGAAATGGAAGGGGCCCTAGCAATCATCTAGTAAAAATTCTCACTTATTGTAGAAATAGCAACCCAGAATGGGGAAAGGATTTTCCCAGTGTAACTTTTAAATTGTGATTTATTATTTTCCCATTTTTATACTCCCATGTTTTGTGAAATATGACTTGACTTTATTCAAATTTAAGAATTATATTCTTTTTATAGAGCATTTTCATAGGCAAAATATCTTTTTCAAGGCTGACATCTGTTAAAGAGTATTCATTAGAATTTTATAAATATTTGAATTTTATAAAAGCAATGTCAGGTATAATTTTCTTTAAATAGATAATTATTTGGCATCATTAATATGAGTAACGGACTTAGAATTATTCTAGAGAAATTCCGATGGTTTTGTTTCTGCTTTTTAGGAAGGAGCAATGCTTTATTTTTAGGGACTTTGAACTGAGGTTTTCTGTAAACAGTCTTTCCAGTGCAGAATAGATAACATGAAAATCAGCCTCTAGCCATCAACAGTTATTCTGTCCAGGGCCTGGGTTCTTCCTTGCCCAAGTGATGGGGTGGAAGCATGTACTTCTCTTCCTTTATTAACTTATCCCACTGATTCTCCCCCCCTCCCTCCCACTGTTTCTTGATGGTGCTAACACATCACCATTTTCTCCTAAAGCATACTCTCCTAAATCATCAAACTCTATTTTGCACTCATACTTTGCCTGGATACCACTCATTATATGGGCACATTCCATCCATTCTTTTCAAAAGCATGGCATCAAACTGGAAGCTTTTAAGGTTGCTCAGCATTTTGGATTGTCATTCAACTATCTATGTTAAGGACCAGTCTTTTCTGTACATCAAGGGAAAGCATGGCAGTGTCCTTGTCTCCTATCTGTCTGGGGCTCTTGCAACTAGATGTTTGTTTTAATACTGTAATTCTATCAAGTGAAACTATTTAGAAATAGTATGTGGTGAGGATACAGACTTCTATGGTATATAATAAAAATGTGGTAAGAGAAAATGGGGATGTAGTATTAAATTTTAGAAAGGAAGCAGTGATAGTTATTTCTCTATTAAGTAAAATGCATAGTCTTGGAATTTAATATTAGGATTTGGTAGATTTGATTTATCCTTATCACAGAAACTCTTAGGAATATATTTAAATGAAATTTTAATCTAATTTTAAAAAATATTATTTACTTATTCAGCTTAAAGTGTTCCATATAAGTATAGGGTTTAATTATAATTGCTAATTTTAAATGGATAAAGTTGTTACTTATTAATTTGTTCAACAAGTAAATAGCAACAGGCTAGACAAATGAGAAATGCAAAGCCTTCCTCCAACAGTTTACAGCCTAGTTAGAAAGATAAAAATCACATATAAACATTAGTATAACTACGCAAGTCACTTTAGAGGATCATCAGCTTTCTTGTATTCACAATCCAGTCTGCAAATAATGTCGGTTTTTTGGATCCCTAGGGTACAGAATAACCTTTGAAGGTGACTTAGGAAAAGTGGAGGTGCCCACTTTTTTATTTTTTAACATATAGCATACATATTTTATTTATCAAACTAATAATATAATCTGAACTACTTTAACATATTTTTTAAAATTTTATAACTGTATATCTGTTGATCCCCATTTAGAATTTAAATTTTTTAGCGAGTGAAGATACCCGTGTTCTTCCAAAGACTTCTTTTTTCTCTCTTCTACTTTCTACTCCCAGTTTGCTTCCCAGGAAGCAAAATATATGAAATTACCATGGTTCAAAAGTGGGCAACTGATTTTTCCTTTTGTGTTAGTGAAAATGTTCTGAAATGGATTGAACTGATGACAGCACAACTCTGAGATGAAACTGAGAGTCACTGAGTATATACTTGGGATGGATTGAACAAGGCAGGGGACCAAATAACACAGTGCACTCCGAAGTGAATGATGGACTGTGAACAGTACAAATGAGAATGTTTTCTCATAAACTATAACAAATATACAATACTAATACATGGTGTTAATAATAATGGGGAAAACACACCAAATATAAGCTATGGGCTATAGATAGCAGTAATAGTATGAGGATGCTCTTTTCATCATTTGTAACAAATGTGTTACAATAGTGTAAGGTGTTGGTGGTGGGGCAATGTATGGGAATCCTGTATGGTATGCATGATTATTTTGTTAACTCTTCTCAAATTAAAAAACAAACAAACAAAAAACAAAATCAGCACTGAATAAAGTAAAAAAAAATAATAAACTTACGAAACTCTCCAAGATTTATATATACACACACACACACACACACACACATACACACATTCAAATACACATACAGACTTCTGCAGTCTTGTCCAATGTCTCAAATTTATATGTATGTGACCAAGCACAGAGGGATTAACAGTGGGTATCCTTCATTTATAGTTCATTCTGGAGATGTGATATAGTTTACATGAATGGTTAAGTGGATTTACAGACTATGTTACCTAGTTTTAAATATACCAACTCTCACAAAATAGATAACCTAAAATGATTCCTGCAAGGAAACCTTGGGTGAAAGATAATAATAATAATGGAAGCACAAGTAAACAACAAAGTATAAATCTGGCTTCTCTTCATACTTCTAGTAGAAGCACTTCAGTTACTGTATATAAAAGTACTCAAAAGAGTTTAGGATATGTTATGTGTTTTTGTTTTTGTTTTTAAATAAAATGAGTTTCAAATTTGCTGACCTTCTCAGAGATGACATGTGACAGACAATAATATAAAACCAAACAGTTTTTAAAAAACAAACACAATCTGTTTCCTCAAGGTATCTTTTGTTTTTGTTTTTAAACAATGAGTGAGAAATTAGCTGATTTTCTAAAGATTCTTCTTGCTATGGTGAATGTATTCTGAAAATGGTTTGAAAATATTCCATCACTTTGTGATTTTTGTTGCTGAAGATAATGGACTCTTGACAAACCTGGAAATGGAATTTTCTAACCTGTTTTTATTTTTATTTTTATTTTTTTTTTTTAAGGTTTAAAAATCTTGCTGCTTGTTCTTGCTGCGTTCATGTTTTTGATTTTGTGTTCTTCTCTGACTGCTTGTCTCCCCCTGCCGCGGCATCCTGCCGAGTCAGCTCACTGTGCGGCGGCCTGCCTGCTTGCGGCAGCTTGCCTGCTTGCGGCGGCTTGCCTTCTCGAGGAGGACCTGGGAACCGAACCTGGGACCTCCCATGTGGTAAACCAGGGCTCTACCAATTGAGCCACAGCTGGTTCCGTAACCTGTTTTTAAAAACCTACAAATAAAGACTTTAGAGTCCTTAGACTCCAAAGGAGGCAATGATATATTTCTTCCATTTGGTTCTACATATATTGGCAAGATATCTTTTCTTCAACAGTAGACATTAAAGTCAGATATTAATTTGAACTTAGAACCAAACCTTTGAATCATCATTTCATAGTGCGAAATGAAGAT
Organism: Chaetophractus vellerosus; assembly: GCA_004027955.1. NCBI lineage: Eukaryota > Metazoa > Chordata > Mammalia > Cingulata > Chlamyphoridae > Chaetophractus > Chaetophractus vellerosus. Next base: position 15,886 of record PVKH010014586.1, read on the forward strand.
TTCTAATAATGAGGCATAGTGAGTCACATTGTTTTCAGTTAAAAATAGAGTTTTAAAAATGGTGGTTTTGTACTATTAATTAATAAAATAAAGATTAGTTTTTAAAAGTCCTTTATCATCTTTTAAAATTTTTCATTTAGTGTAATTTTGTATTAATTACATATAATCTATTAATACAATCATACCCATATATAATTTATAAATGGTGTTCGCTTAAAATGTGTAAACTGATGGGGTACATGAACAAAAATGTTTGTAGACTGCTGATATAAATTTTAAGCATTCCAAGTTCAAAGGAAGGCTAGTTCTCTGTCATTAGAAGACAATTCACGGTGGAGGTAGGTATTGAGACTGAAACTGAACTTTTTTTGTACCTGAATAATAGCCCTTAATATACATTGCTCCTGATTAACAAAGTAATTAATTTTCATTGGAGAACATTTGGAAAATTCAAAAACGCACAGAGAAACAAAAATAAAAATTCCTTGTAATTCTGTCATTTGGAATTAATGAGATAACTACCGTTAATGCAGTATATGTCCCTG
>PVKH010014587.1:0-16414 GCA_004027955.1 Chaetophractus vellerosus
CAAGAGAGGCTGCAAGGCTGAGACTTTCCTAAGAACTATTCTAGGAAACAGCTGAAAGAACAAGAGGCCGCTGGAGACAGACCAACTTTTCTCTGCAAATGCCTGTAACACCGCGATGGGTGTAGGCATCTACTCGAAGGAGAGAAAGCTGGGATTTCCCTTTATTCAGGGACTTCTGCACCTGTTGACATTCTGACTTCATTTTCAGCGGAAGAACTGCTAAGTCCTGGCTTTCTCCACTGACTGTAACCACAAGAAGCTTCATATTGCAGTAATTATTTTCTCACTTATCAATTGGAAGAAGAGACTGGGAACTCCTTTTGGAAGGAACAAGTATGGGCAAATTATTTTTCAGAACAGATGTGCTGTTTTGATGAAACTGGTAGTTTCTTGAAAAGTCTTAGAGATGTAACAAAAGTCTTTTACAGTGTTACTGATTCTGATTAACGGTCAGTAGACTGCTGCAAGTGTTTGTAAAACGTAGAAATTAAGATCTTGCTTTCTGCTACAGAACATGCTGGCTTAAAATGAAACTTGATCCTTGGGAAAAACTAGCACAGAGAAATTTGGGCTGGGTATAGCATATTCATATTGTATTGATCAGAAAGAAAAAAAAAACAAGTAACATGATATTTTATTCAATATTCCATACAAATGAAACCTATGAATGCGTGCTTTGGTCTAGAGATCTTCCAAAGAATGCTAGAAAGTTCTCTTACCTTCTTTAAAGATCTCTGTAAGCTGGGACTGTTATTTGCTAACAGATTTTATATAACTTATTGAAGAATCTGTTTGGAACTATAGAATTAACCTGGTTTGGTTTATATTAGAGCTCCAAAAACAATCCATTGCTAGTTACCATAATTTTAAAAAATGTGGATAGACATAGCAAATAAAAAAATAATTTCGCCCTACCTTATAAAAAGCTATTAGTACAGTGAGTGCATATGTACCAAATTTAAAAGTCAACAGAAGGCAGATCTATGTGATGAATGATAAATGATCAAAGTTTATATAATTTACACACTTTAATATGTGCTTCATTTGAAATTGAGAAAGTAAATTTTATGTTCATGAGGACTGAATTTTGGAATCTGCCCAGTAGTATTCTATTTTTAGTGCAAGGCTGCATATGCTGCTTAGGAATGTCCATGCTGGTAACCACCAAAAAAGGGCAACTACCTGTCAGTGGTATAATGTGTTGGGTGAAAGACAGAGCTAAGCATTGTTTGAAGACTGATAATGGAGACTGATTTGTGTTGGATGATTAAAACGCAAACTTGTTTTTGTGGGATTCTAAAAACAGTCATTGTTCATATTTCTTAATCAAATAACTCACTTCCATGTTCTATTTTGAAAATCAACTTTTGTAAGGTTTAGCTTTTACAAATAAAATGATCTTCATATTTAAAAGAAAAGAATATATTTAGATGCACAGAGTGGTAAAATGGAAAATATAATACAAAATCACAGAGGCAGAGACAGCCCCAGCGGTCCTTCAATCTGGTCTGCTGCCTTTAATCCTATATCTCTGTACCATTTCAGTAAACAAATCTGATTCTAGTGCAATTAGTAGGTGCCATCTGTTTTGGCATCCTTTTTCTATTTTTAATATGCAACCCACCTTTTTTTTTGAAAATGTCTTTTGCAGAAAATCTGTGAAGTTTGAACAAGCGGCCTTCCCAACATGTACAGAATATCTCAACTGATGTCAACACCAGTCGCAAGTAAATGTAGGGGAGCTGCTATGTGCAATTATCTTTTGAACGATTAGACTCCTTTTAGCAATTTCCTTGCTTTGATTTTGCTGATACTCATACCATTAACCATCTGTCAGTAGCTTTGCTTCTTAAACGCCAGTGTTCACTTTGGCAATGATTTTGACTTCATTTCTTTGCTTGATAGAAATGTGGTGTTTTTCCTTTTAGTAGGAAGGGGAAAAATCACCATTTTTTATATGCCTGTGCATAAATATGAAAGGAGATTATCAGCTACTATTAAGATGCAAAGCTGTTTGTCTATAAAAAAAATACCGAATGATTTTGATAGCTACTTGCAGAAAATAAAGGCGTAGTTAAAACGGTAGTGGTTTCAAGTTTCTTCCTTCCTCTTGTTATTTTTCTCCTCAAACCTCTCTGCTAACCCTCCCTCACACCCCCACAATTTTCTTCTTTCAAATCAACCAGCCCAATCTGAAAGTCTAAATTCCTCTCTTTTTCTTAGATATTAATTTTTCGTAATGGAATCGAGTTTCACTAAGCCTATCTATTACAAGTATTGGCACTGTCAACTTGGGTTATAAAAGTCTGCTTTAGAGTTTAGAATAGTAATCAATTGTACCTTTCTAACAGTTGAAGTCTGTTGCCATGCCTTTGGGTAAACTGGAATGAATGAGTGGTTGATTTTTTATTTTTAATTAGCAATAGTCACTGGCTTCATACACTGAAAAATCGTTTATGTAAAAAAAGCAAAACAAAACAAACCTACTTTATGTTTTCCCACCAATGTCTCCTGCTTATTATTTTACAGTAGAAATGCCTTAAAATGCACTAATGAGGGAGCATCTGGGCAGACTACTGAATTCCTCAAGTTACTGACTAAGCTGAAAAAAACAACACATTGTGTAATTGATTTTGGTTTTCTATGGCTTCACACTAGGTGTTTTCTTCCTCTTTTTCAAGAGCGCAGTTTGACACTGATGATTTGTTATTGCTTCGTGCTGCACTAGGAATCTTCAAAGGTTCCTTAGTGAGAAGAGACAGAAGATCCCAGCCCCTGGATTATTTCCTGCTCCTGCAGAGGCCTGGTGACAAGTTGTGTTAGCACCGAGTAATTGGAGGGCTGCCCCTGTTGATATCTTTCTGCTGAGGCTGGGACATCCGCTATTTGCACCTCCTTTATGTGCCGCCACTGTCTGCAGCCATGCATGTTGGTAAGGCGTGATGAATTCATACTTCTCTCTCTTTTGCTTATGTAGGTTCTGGGTCAGAGAGCGGACATACTGGAGAGTTGTCACCCACGTGCATTTTCCCAAGGTATTCCATGGGGCTTTTCTCAAGAAAAGTGGATCAAATTCTCTTCCTGTATGTCATCTTTGTTGTATTCCAGAATTACAAATGTTACTTTTAATTATCACCCCACTTTTGGTATGGTTATATATTTTCGGTCCCAAGCACAAACGAAATGAAAACTTGCTTAACCTATTAGTGGTCTTCCTCCCTCCCCCTCTCCCTCCCTCCATCCTTTCTGTCTTTCTGTCTTTCTGTCTGTCTTTCTGTCTTTCTTCCTTTCTCTTTCTTCCTTTCTTTCTCTCTTTCTTTCTTTCCTTCTTTCTTTCTCTCTTGCCCTCCCTCTCTCTCTCTTTCACTTGCTTGCTCTTTCTTTCTCTTTCTCTCTCTCTCTCTCTCTTCCCTCCCTCCCTTCCTTCCTTTCTTCCTTCCTTTCTTTTCTAGTGTTTGTCTGGGCAGGTGTAAATTGGTTGGTTAGTGAGTAGAGAAACTGCTGAATACTAATGTATGGTGACTTTTCTCAAATTAATGTTCTCTTAAATGTGCTTTTCCATCTCATTTTACAAGAGCAATGCTCAAGCTGGCCAAATCGAATGCTCCATTAAAATATAGAGAGGCTACCATTTTGTTCAAGTTCTATAATGAAGTCTTTTTTACTTTCCTTTTCCTTCCTCCTTGTCTGTCTTTTACTTCTCATGGAAGCATCAGTTAATTTTTCCCCAAGCATTTTTGAAATGTGTTGATGGTATAAAGGGATGTTACATTGGTATTAGAACCTGTCCCTTGTAAATTCTAGGCTTCTTGCTATACCAAATGAAACAACCAAAGATGAACATTTGCACAGTAGAAAGGACTTATGTTTTAGAGCCAGGTAGGCTGAGGTTCAAATCCTAGCTCTCCCACTTACTAACTTTATAAATATCCAAATTATTTGCCCTTCTGCATCTCATTGTTTTCCTGCAGTGCAATGAGGATAATAATACTTAACTTTCAGAGAGGTTCATGAAGAGTATATAAAGCATGAAATATGGGGTCAGGCCCATACTATGTTTTCAATTGAAAATACTCATTTGAAATAGAATTTTACTAACTTGAGTGATTGTATTAGTTATCCATAAGTTTTCTTTTTTATTGTGGCAATGCATATATAACACAGCATTTCCCCTTTTAATCATTTTTCAAGCGTATACTTCAGTGGTACTAATCACATTAACAATGTTGTATTGCATCACCACCATCCATTACCAAGACATTTTCATGACCCCAAAGAGAAACTTTGTACCTACTAAGCAATAACAGCCCAGAGCATGGACTTTTAAATTTAAAAATCATCAGAAATTCAGTAGAGCATGAGGGAGGCATATAGAAGAGGAGATATTTTGCAATCTACCAATAAATTGGTATAAATAAGGAATAATTGTCTATTTTTTAAAGTCCCAATGATGTTTGCCCCCTCTCCCACCAGAGTGTGTGCAGCCCTGAGAGTGGTGCTTTCTTGAGATTCTCCAAGGTCTGGCTAGTAGCCTCACAAGACACGACAAGAAAGAGCATTGTTTTCGAGCACTTGAGCAGAGATTACTGGGATTTGGGGTGGGGCTGGATTTCAGTAAACCGATTGGAAGGGACTGCTAAAAACATCCAGCTACGAGGATTGTTACAGCATTATTGAAATTAGAGTCAAGATAGAGAGGTAATTGTGTTGTCCACTTAAAATATTTGGCATCATTACTGAACAACCTCTTTTTGCTATAATACAGATGTTGGAGGAGTGTTTCCATTATGTTTATAATTAAGACAGGAAAGATAAACATGAAGGCATTAAAAAGGAAAAATGCCAGAGGATTAGGAATGCTACTGCAGATAATTGTTAAATGCTGAAACCTCAATAATTGGTGTGCAAGTAAAAATAAAGGTTCAAAGCTCTGTAGCCTCCTAAATGTTGAGCACACTATAGTTGTTCCTTTAATACTTGAGGAGGCAAAATGGTGTAGAGGAAATAGCACTAAATAGGAACAAAAGAGTTAGATTCTTACTTTGCCTCTTCCACTCACAAGCTTTGAGATTTTGAGAAATTATCTGATCCTATTGGAGTCTCAGATTTCTTATCTATTAATGTGAGTAACAATAACTGAACTGTGCTGATAAAGTGAGCCAACACATATCTGGAAAGTAACTCTTCCTGGTATAGCCTGAGCCTCAGATTTCTACCTGTACTACTCAATATTTTCATCAGTGATGTGAATTGAGAGCATGTAAACGCTACTCATAACATTTCTGCAAGACATGAAACTGTAGAGATATTGAAAGTGTCAGATAAAATCAGAATCCCCTCCCAACTTCCGACAGAATGCAACCATGAACTCATCCAACTAATAGACAATAGATTTAGCTTATAGCACTTAGTCTATGGCCAACATAGAGCTGAACATCTTCCAAGAACTTCTGTCCTAAAATCTTTATTAAAACTCTATGAGGTTGGCTTGGGATGATCTTATACAGATTCCCTCTTAGAGGAAAACTTAAGCTTAAGGTGGATAAATAATTAGCAAATAGCAAAATCAGGATTCAAACTCAGGTTATAAACCTAGCTCTATTTAGCTGCAAAGCCTTTCTTTCTTTCTTTCTTTCTTTCTTTCTTTCTTTCTTTCTTTCTTTCTTTCTTTCTTTCTTTCTTTCTTTCCTTCCTTCCTTCCTTCCTTCCTTCCTTCCTTCCTTCCTTCCTTCCTTCCTTCCTTCCTTCCTTCCTTCCTTCCTTCCTTCCTTCCTTCCTTCCTTCCTTCCTGTCTTTGTCTTTCTTTCTTTTTTCATTTTTAGCCTTTGTTCTTAATCACTGTTACACACTGACTTCTTGAGATAAAATTGGTCCAAAAGTCCCAGATGGGAATGTATGACTAAATATATAGGGGAAAGACTTGAAATTGACAGTCAGTTCAATAGTATGAATATAAGTTGGTAAGTGGGGGAAAACAAAAGAAAGAGAGAAAGAGAAAGGAAGAGAGAGAAAAGAGAGAAAAAGAAAGAGAGAGAAAAAGAGAGAGAGAGAGAAAGAAAGAAAGAAAGAAAGAAAGAAAGAAAGAAAGAAAGAAAGGAAGGAAGGAAGGAAGGAAGGAAGGAAGGAAGGAAGGAAGGAAGGAAGGAAGGAAGGAAGGAAGGAAGGAAGAAAGAAAGAAAAGAATCAAGCTAACATGATCTTGGACTTCATCAATAAGAGATGGATTCTATAATGAAGGAGGTCATAACCCCATCCTCCTCTGTGCTGTGCAGACACACCTAAAGGGCCGGGTTTTATGCGTGCATGATACGTTAAAGGGTGCCTTAAACACTGGAAAATACTCAGAGGAAAGCAGTGACGAAGATGCTAGTGAAGGGATCGACATCACATTGAGCTGTATAAGGATGAGTTAAATGAACTGGAAGATTTTTTAGTATGGAGAAGAGAGGCCCCAAGGAGGACATGGAAACTATCTTAAAATAGCTGAATAGCTCTCAAAGGGAACCTTTAGGGGAAGGGAAGGAAGGGAAAATGGGAAGAAGGAAATGAACATTTATCAAACACATACTATGTGCCATGCACATTCTATCAATTTTTCTCATTTGATTATCAAGGCACCCTCATAAGGGAAGTGTTGTTTTTCTCATTTTACACTTGAGGAAACAGTCTCAGAGAGGCAAATTGCCTGCATTAAGGCTACTCAGCATATCAATGACAGAGTTGGGAATATGGATTTAGGGTGAATTGACTCCAGACTTCATGTCTCTTCCACCACACCCCAGTCCATATTTGTTCAGTGCAGAGGAGGTGGCTTGGTAAATTGTGGGCTCTCTGTCACTGGAGATGTGCAAGCAGAGACTGGACAACGTTTGTGAGAAATACAGCAAATGGGCAGCAGAAATTGGTGGGTTTGATAAGATAACCATTAAAGGTCCTTCTGCTTCTTAGAGTCTGTGATTCTCTGGAGACATATGCTCCTACTCTTATGCAATTCAGTGGAATAAATGTATGTAGAAGTTCTTTGAAAATATCAGGTAAAGAATGCACAAGAGCTATTATCAGTAATCCTGATTGAGTGACATGAAATCACCCTGAGAGTTCAGATATATTCAGAAATTATATTTTTTAAAAAGACCAGATTTCCATAGCTTGTCAGGTGATTTCATTCAGCAACTAGAAATGAATTAATTTTTATACCAAGCATTTATTAAACACATAGCCTCTGTACTCCAGAAATGTATAACGTAATTATGGAGACAGATGCACATACATATAAATAACAATGAAATCAGTTAGGGGTTAGGACAAAAAATATGATAATTTTTGTGGGAGAAGAAAGGGGGGGAAAAAACAAGTAATTTTGCCTGAGGAATTTATTTCTGTCTCCAGCATGTTTCTATAACTGTTGTCACCAGGCTTCCACCAAGAATTTTTAAATTTCCAGAATATCATCAGAAATTCGGTTGCTTTTCAACCATATGGGCATGAAATTGTTTTTTAAACCTAAGACACACACAGATTTACCCAACTAAGTACGAGACTACCATGGATACAGAACTGGGGCAAGTAATTATGTAACCATTTGTCCAGTTGCTCTAGAGGAAACTTTGCTAAGGTCAAAAAGATTTCTTTGACTGCATGCTCACCATATAACTCTCATGTGCCTGGTGGCTGCAGTTATAATTTCTCTGTAACAGTGACAAGAGCAAGGACAATTGGAGGACTATTCAAAGTGCAAGGGTGAGGGTGGGGAGCCTATGGGCTCCCAGCATTCCAGAAAGACTGTTCTGTAATTTTTCATCCAAGAAAATGGACAAGGGTTTGGGTTTATCAATCTGATGAGCATTAAAGCTTAAAAACAGGGCCCGGCTAGATAGCTCAGTGGATAAAGAGCTCGCTGGGAAACCACATGGGAGGCCCTGGGTTCGGTTCCCGGGGACCTCTCCTAGCAGGCAGACCGCCTTGAGAATGGAAGCCGCCATGGGCGGGCCGGAGCCGCCGTGGGCAGGGCAAAAAGCTGCCACGGACAGGGCAGAAGCCGCCACGGGCAGGGCAGGTCGCCTGTGAATGGAACGCAGCCAGCCACCCGCGAACTGGAGCCAGCCGTGATCGGACGCAGAGACCGCCCACAAGCGGGGAAAAGCCGCGCCTGCGCAGTGACCAAGTCTCGGCGCGTCGCCGCAACGGGGGGAAAGGGGAGATATGTAATAAAATAAATAAATCTTTAAAAAAAAAAAAAAAAAAAAAAAAAAAAGCTTAAAAACAGAAAGAAGCTCTAAATGTTCCTTATTTCAAAGCTCTCCCAGGGGAGAGCAAGTTAAGAGAAACAAACAAGAGGCCGTTTTCCGTAACAGTGACTAGAAATATGGTGTTTGTGTGACTAGATGTGCTGGAGAGAGATTTAATGGACTTTCCTTATTCCCTCTTTAGTTTTGCCTGTGATTTCCTGGACGGTGTCAGTTCCCTTGACTGCTGCTCCATAGATCCCGTGACTGGTTCCTTCCTTACCTGCCGCCGAAGTCCCAGGCTCCTCACCAATGGATATTACATTCGGACAGAAGACAGTTTCCTCTGCGACAAAGATGGCAATATAACTCTGAGCCCATCCCAGACTAGTGTGATATACAAGGAGAACTTAGTTAGGTGAGTAGATGACATTATTTAAAAGAGTTTAAACCCAATCCACCATCAATTGTACATTTATTCATTTGTTCATTCCACAGTCATTTACAAAGATCCCGTTGTTGCTCCAGATTGTGGAAGACAAAGGCTAATAAGAGGCAGGGATAACCAACATGCAGACAAGCAAAAGTAGCCAAGTGCTACAGGTGCTCAGGTAGAAATCTATTTAGGGTACAGAGTGTGTGGGTAAGTAAAAACAAGATGATGGTGATTGATTTGAGTCTGGAACGACATAGGACATTAGTTAAGATTGAAGTTTGAGGAGGGTCTTATAGAGGGAAAGGACAGGCATGGGTTTCTGAGAGACCCTGCCCAATTTGGAGAAATTGTGGTCAATTTGTCAATTTTGACAAATGACCAGCTTTATTCTTAGAAAGATAACACTGATTACAGTGTAGAGGATGGATTACTGGGAGTGTGGATGTGTGAGTGGGCGGGGGAGGACTGGAAGTAGGCTACAGGAACTGGAAGAAAGCAGGACCATAAAAGATGGTAAAGAGGTAGGACTTGGTCACTGCTTGGCCGCGGGACTTTAAGGATAGGAAAGGTTCTCGCATGAAATTTAGTACAAGCTTTGTCTGGATGCATAGTAGAGTTATTCACCAATATCAGGGATAACAGAGGAGCATGTGTGAAGGAAAGAAGATCGAGCTCACTTTTGGATGTATAAATTTGGGCAATCACATCCATTTCCTTTGCCTCTAAAGCCACCTACATTATGGTGGTATGAGTCAGCTATTGATACAAGAATGCTGTATGATAAACAGCTACAAAGTCTCAGTGACTTTCCAAACACGTGTTTGGAAATCTGTGGGAGCAGGCAGGTCTAGTCTGGGTAAGGCTGACCTTGGTACCAGGTTGGGCTCATGTCTGCTCCACATGTCACTCTACCGGGACCAGTGGAATAGCGTGTTCTCATAGTAACAGCAGAAATATGAGAAGGCATGCCCCAACAGCAAGTCCACTTCTAGCTTCTATGTGTATCAACCTTTCACTTCCCACTGGCCACCTCAAGGCATGTGGGTGAGCTGGGAAACACACGCAAGGGGCAGGGAAACACACTCTCCTGTGGAGGTGGAGGGGGCCAGAGGGCATGAATACTGGCTGAATAACAATCCAGTTTAACACACTGGTGATCCTCAGACTTATATCTCTAACCTGGTCTCTTTTCGGAACTACACCGTTTCTCCAATGACCTATCAGACAACTTCATTTGGATTTCCTATGGCATCTTGGACTCAGTATGTCTAAAATGGAATAGGTGATTTTTCCTTCAAACATGCTTATCATGCATTCTTTATCCCAGTCAAAGGCAACGTTCACACCGTCAGTCACTCCAGGCTCTATCTTTTTATATATCAGTAGGCCATGTATTAGGCAGGATAGGCTAATTGGTGGTAAATCATAGATCCAAAAACAAAACTAAACTTTTATTTCTTGCTCATATTATGGTCCAGGATGGCTATTCCAGTTTGGCTGATATTATACCTTGAAGCAGTGATTTAGAGGCTCAAAATCCTTTTGTCATAAGTTTCTGTCAACTGCTAGAACCTTATCGACACTGGCCTGTTGAGGACCAGTTTGCCAGGAGCCAACTGGTAGAAATCGAAAGTGAGGTGGAAGAGGACCTGCCTTCCTCAAGGCTTCCACCCAGGAATGGCACGCATCACTCTGCTCACATTCAAGTGGGGAGAATTTAGACTCATGGCCACACCTAATGGTAAGGGAGGCTGGAGATGGAGACCACCTCTGGGTCCAGGAAGAAGAGTTGAATGGGTTGGGTAGAAAGTTTGCAGTTTCTGCCACAATTGTTAAGATCATATGAGTCTACTTCCTAAAATTATTTTGATGTTTTCCCCTCTTCTTTATCCCCATGGCTACTCTTTTTATTCAGACCATCATCATCTCTTGTTTAGATTTCTACCATGGCCCCCTTCACATCCTGTATGCCTCCTAGACTACCTGCCTTCCAATACGTTCTCCAGACTGCTGCACCATGGTGTTCTTTCATTCTCTAGGGACCTTCCTGGAGCAGAAGTTTACTTCATTTCCTTTTTCCCATTGTAACTTAAGCGTTTCCCTGTGTTTGTTAAATAAATAAAATAAAATGAATCATATTGTGTGCTAGGTACTATCTCAACTGTTTTACATCAACACTCTCATTTAATCCCCAACTCCTGCTCTGAAACTCTCTGACATAGAGTCTATTATTGCAATTCCTATTTAACAAAGGAGAAGTACAAGTTCAGAGAAATTAGGTAACTTTCCCAAGATAATGGAGCTATTAAATAGAGCCAAAAGATTCCAATTCAGGTCGTCTGATTTCAGAGCCCAAATTTTTAACCACTATGTTTTACTGCCTCCCACATTGTGTAGATCTCAAAGTCGGAGATAATGTTTTATCCATTGGTTTTGTTTACAAATTTGATTAGAACTTAGACCATAATAGATGCTTAGTAAAACTTTGTTGGGTGAATTAATAAATATAAGAATAAATAAAACAAAAATCTCTTAATTCCTTCTTATTCTAGCTAAGATGATCTCTTCTTAGAACCCACAAAGATCTTTAAATTTAGTTGGTTTGCACAGAGAAAATTATTATATTGCCTTCCTCAACTTGCTGTGACCTGCAATTGATGACAGAGAGAAGTAAAATAAAGCAGGGCTTCTCATTCACAACACTATTGACATTTTGGACTGGATTATTCTTTGTTATGTGCAACCATCCTATGCACTGTAGGATGTCCAACAATATCTCGAGCCTCTACTCACTAGATACTAGTATGCTCCAGTGTCGTGCTATTTTTTAAAAAATGTCTCCAGAAATTGCCAAATGTTCCTTTGGGCCAAATTCTGCCTGTCTGGGAATCACTGGGACAAAGAATTCACCGGACTTGCTATAATCAACTCTAAACACTAAGGGAAACACAATTAAAAATGCATTTCTTGGGGAGCCAAAGGAGCTCAAGTGGTTGAGCACCTTCTGCCCATGTACAAGGTCCCAGGTTTGATCCCCGGTGCCTCCTAAAAACAAAGCAAACAAACAAATGAAAAAATCAACTCATTGGGGAGCAGATGTAGCTCAGTGGTTGAGTGCCTGCTTCCCATTTACGAGGTCCTGGGTTCATTCCCTGGTACCTCCAGAAGGAAAAAAAAAGGCATTTCTATTTGGTGTAGGCACCTCCCTATGAAAAACAGAACTTTGTGGTGGGAAAATTGGTCGATTTTGTCCTCAAGTTAACCTGTATTCAGTTCAGTTCCTCAACATTTCTCAGTCCTATAAAGTGTTTAGCACAGGCAGGCACTCAACAAAAGTTAATTCCTTATGTACTTTGATGAGCCTCTCCGCCTGAAATCTTGTCTGTCCAAGCCATCCTCTGTGTCCAGAAATCTTTGCAATGCAAACCAAATCACGTCACCACCACTCCCGCCCCATTGGCATGCTTTGGTGGTCCTTCTTTGCCCTAACTTTACATTTTAACTCCCTAACATGGCACTCAAGGTTCTTGGTTATCCGCCTTATTTTAACCTTTCCAGCCTCTTTGATTAGCATGACCCATTATGAGACCTGCTTGTTCCTCAATGAGCAGGTCAGATGACCTCCTGCAGCTCAGACCTCACCTATTCCCTTGATGCTTTGACTCCCCTCCTGGTGCTCCTCCGTTCATTCTTGCAGAGCAGGCACCCCAGTTACAGTGCGGTGATTAAGGGCAGACACTCTGGAGCCAGATTGCTTGGTTTGCATCCTAGTTCTGCCACTTAGGAGCTGTATGACTTCAGGCAAGTTACTTAACCTCCCTGTGCCCCAGTTTCCTCCTCTGAAAAATGGGGTGATAATAGTACCTATTTCATAGAACTGTTCTGCGGATTGTGTGAATTAATGTATGTAAATTGAAATAGGTTTGCTTAAGCAAATACCATTCAATGGGTTGGCTTACACAATAGGAATTTCTTAGTTATGGTTTTGAGGCTAATAGAAAGTCCAATTCAAGACGTCCTCAAGGCGATGCTTTCTCCCTGGACTGGCCGGCTGCCGGAGGTCCTTGGTTCTTGGTTTGTCACACAGCAAGGCACATGGTGGCAACTCTGTCTTCTCTCCTGGGTTCAGTTGATTTCAGTTTCTGGCTGCTCTGTCTGTGACTTTCTCTCTCCCTTCCTGAATTTCATTCTCTTACAATGGACTCCAGTAGTAGGACTAAGCCCCCTCCTGAATGAGGTGGGACACACCTTAACTGAAGGACCTCATCAAAAGGTCCTCCTTACAGCAGGTGCATACCCACAGGAATGGAGAGCATGCTTTCCCAGGGCACGTCCAGGTCCAAAGCACCACCGGCAGGAAGAAGGACGCCTGGGACAGAATGAGCTCTCCGCCAGCACCAGCTATGTGCACCTTCTTCTTGTCTTTCTCCCACACCAGACTGTGAACTTTCTGCACACGGGGTTTTGTCTTTTATCTTGGCATTCAGCCCAGTGCCTGGCACGCAGTAGAAATTCAGGTTGCATCTGTAGAATTAACGGAGGGGACAAATGAGCTGAGCCCTGTGTCCTTGGGGTACGGAGATGTGTTCTGGGTATAAAATCACGTTCACTGAATTCTCTGTTTTGAACCTGGGGTGGCTGCAATTCAGTTTTCACCATGTTACTTTCATTTCTCTCCAGGATATTTCGAAAGAAAAAGAGAACCCGCCGTTCTCTTCCTTCTCTCTTCGATCTCAGGGCGTCTAAATCTTGGCCACCTGGAAGTGTCTACGGTGATGCTGACTCCTCCCCATATGAGGCCATCTGGTTGGAAGGGGTCAGAAGGCTGGACGCTTACCCCTGCAGTGACAACGGTGAGTCTGAATTTCCTTTCCTGTGGTGAAATGCCACGTCTGAGTGGGTGGTGGCACCTGGGTGGCCCTGGACCAATGTAATATCCAGAGATGACAGTCATTGGGCCACATCTTAAAAACACCAAAAATTGTTTCCGCGCTACTTATATGATCCAAATGCATATGTGCCCATGTTATTGTGCACAATAGCTGAATTAAAATGTGTACTCTGTTAAACTGAGAATACCAGGAAAACTTTTGCACATCTCCAATGCATCTTTTCTATATGGGATATGGGTGGGAAAGAATACTGGAATCAGATTGAGAAGACCTGTATTCAAATTCCCAGTTTGGACACATTGGTGGAAGTGACTTAACTCTGCTAAATTTCAATCTCCTCATTTTCAAAACAAGATATGTATATATAGTATTACATATATAGTCTTGTGAAATGTATGGCATGTTTATATTAGGTGTGTTATATACATGTAATGTAATATACATCATAAAACATGAATGTATGTAGCATGTGTATATTGGCATACATTGTATGTAAATTAACACATAGTGATGGGAACACAAAGCTTATCATAAAGGTTAATGGGATAATGTCTGGTGCTCAAATTGTAGTTATAATTATTTTTATTTCTAGAATGGAAACAAGTATTTATTGGACACCTACCATTTTTCAGGCACTGTTAGGTCTGGAGATACAAAGGTGAATACAAAAATACTGCCAGATTGGGTCTTACAGCTTACTGGGATGTCCAGGATCTTTGTTAAATAATCACATGAGCAATATAGAACAAAAACTGTGGTAAGTGAGATGACGAAAAGGTATATCATGGGAAGTTGACTCATAGAGAGTCGGGGAAGGCTTCCCTTTGGTAGTGACAGTTGCACTGAGTTCTAAATCAAGAGTGGGGCTTTTGCTAGGCAGAGAGAAAGTAAGGGCACTCCAGGAGGAGTGAGCACAAAAGTCCTAGGTCTGCTGGGTGAGGGAAGCCTGCATGCATAGTCTGGAACATGGTGAGTTTAAGTTCCTTTGGGACATCCAAGGGGTAATGTCAAGGTGATGGTGGATTTACTATGCAGAGCTCACAAGGGGAGCCTGAGTTAGAGCTATACATCTGTGTGTCATCTGGGTCTAGGTGATAGTTGAGGATAAGATAGATAAGAGAGAAGATAGGGAGTAGACAGAGGAGAGGGCCTAGAATGGAACTTGGAGGCACTCAAACATTGAATGGGTGAATAGAACAGGATCATTTGGCATTTAAGATAGAAAAGGAGCTTCCAGAGAGGGGGAAGGAAAACCAACAGAGTGTTGTGACATGAAAATCAAAGGGAAATAGTATTTCAATAGGGAGGCAGCAGGCAACGTTGGCGAATCATGTCAAGAGGTTAAGTGGGATGACAACTGCAAGCGTCCGCTGCATTCATTGGCCTGCAGGTTATTGGTAGTGGAGTGAAGGAAGCAGGAGAGAACCGGGAATAGGTTGAAGGATAGGTTCTATTGTCAATGGGAGAGAATTGAGCATCCATCACGTCATCGACAAGGGGGTCTCAAATAAAAGTAGGTTTGTATGGCCACTTCTATATCATATACCCACTCAACAGCCATTCTTTTATTTATTCATTCATTTGTCAAATTTGTTGAGTACCTGCCAAGTGCCAGCCACTGAGCTAAGTGGGACATTCTTCAAAACTGAATAAGACAATGAGCCATTGGTTCACACGATTGTGGGGGCTGGCAAGCCTGAAATCTGTAAGACAGGTGAGCAGGCAGGAAACTCAGAGAGGAGTTGATGTTTCAGTCTTGAGGCAGAATTTCTTCTTCTCTGGGAAACCTCAGTTTTTGCTCTTAAGGTCTTCAATTGACTGGATGAGGCCCACACAGACTTAGAAGGCAATGTCCTTAACTCAAAGTCAACTGATGCAGATGTTAATTACATCTATAAAATACCTTCACAGCTGTGCTCGCTTCGGCAGCACATATACTAAAATTAGAACGATACAGAGAAGATTGGCATGGCCCCTGCACAAGGATGACATGCAAATTCATGAAGCGTTCCATATTTTTTTGCAAAGACAGATACAGGCCATTTTATGTCATCATATAACATGCAGAACTGTGTGGGAGAGAGTGTGGTCTACAATGTGAACCATGGTCCATGCTTAGTGGCAAAGCCCCAGGGTGTGTATATCTACTGCAGGTGATGTGCCACACTGATGAAGGATGTTTATGTGGGAGGTTATGGGAGGTGTGGGAGGTGGGGCATATGGGTATCTCTATAATTTTTGTGTAATATTTATGTAATCTAAGTATCTTTTTAAAAAGTAAAAAATATTTAACTTAAAAAAAAAAACCTTCACAGCAACACTTCAATCAGTGTTTGAATAAATAACCATCCAAAATATGTTTGCAAATACTTACAGTATAATACCTTAAGCACTGTAAGAGATTTATGGGCAATATGCAGAGAGAATGTCGGAGGGCAGTGGTTAGCTCTGCCTGCAGGAGGCTGGGAGGGTTTCTCAGGGAGGTAACATCTGAGTGGGGCTTAAAGGAGGAGTGGGATGTATATGGCATCTTCCAAACTGCTGGAAGGATGGTCTTTCCAAAACACAAATGTGGCCTTGTCACTCCTTCTTAATAATCTTTTGATTATTCCTACTTCTTGAACCATATTGACTACATGATTTGTGGGTCCCAGTAAAAGATGAAAACACAGGGCTCCTTGTTCAAAAGTTGTTAAGAATTTCAAGAGAGCGACAGCACATTACACCAAGCACAGGGACTTTGTGAGCACGGGGCCCCACGAGACCGCACATGTTGCACGTCCATGATGTTATCATTGTGTCCAAATTCATCTCGCCCCTTTCTCTGACATGCAACCTACTATCATCACACTAGTCTCCGT
>PVKH010014588.1:0-16432 GCA_004027955.1 Chaetophractus vellerosus
GCTTGCCTTTCTCAAGGCCATCTGCCCGCTCAGAGAGGTCCCCGGGAACCGAACCCGGGGCCTCCCATGTGGTACCCCAGTGCTCTTTATCCACTGAGCTATCTAGCCGGGCCCTTGACTTTCTTAAATTGTTGACATTCATAGGAATTATCTCCAGTTTGAGTAATCTCCTGTTTTCTTAGGGTAGAAAAATTAAGGTTTTCCCATACATATGATATTATGGTTTCTGTTCAACAAGAATACACTCATGTTGCTGGAGGGCAGAAATACAAGTGAATGGTTTCCCACATAGACAACATTCATAGGGTTTATCTATTATGAGTTCTTTCATGATGTTTAAGATTAGAATATAGACTAAATGCTTTACCACATAAATGACATTCATACGGTTTCTCTCCAGTGTGAGTTCTCTCATGTTGTTTTAGGGAAGAGGATAGAAAGAAGGCTTTCCCACATAGATGACATTCATGGGGTTTTTCTCCAGTGTGACATCTCTCATGGTATTTAATGGAAGAGGATGCAGTGAAGGCTTTCCCACAAAGATGGCATTCATGGGGTTTCTCTCCAGTGTGAGTTCTCTCATGTTGTCAAAGATGGGAATGTCGCCGAAAAGCTTTCCCACATTGATGACATTCATGGGGTTTCACTCCAGTGTGAGTTGCCTCATGTTCTTTAAGATGAGAATATTGACTGAATGATTTTCCACATAGGAGACATTCATGTGGTTTCTCTCCAGTGTGAGTTCTATCATGTTTTTTTAACAGAAGAGCGTTCCAAGAAGCATTTCCCACAAATATGGCATTCATAGCGTTTCTCTCCAGTGTGAATTCTCAGATGTTGTTTAAGATTAGAATATGTACTGAAGGCTTTCACACATAGATGACATTTATGGGGTTTCTCCCTAGTGTGAGTTCTCTCATGTTGTTTTAGAGAAGAGGATTGAGTGACAGCTTTCCCACAAAGATGACATTTATATGGTTTCTCTCCAGTGTGAGTTCTTTCATGTCATTGTAGATTGGAAAGTTGACTAAAAACTTTCTTGCATAGATGACATTCATGGGGTTTCTCTCCAGTGTGAGTTCTCTCATGACGTTTAAGGGAAGAAAAATGAGTGAAGGCTTTCCCACATTGATGACATACATGTGGTTTTTCTCCAGTGTGACAAATCTCATGTTGTTTTAGGGAAGAGGATTGAGTGAAGGCTTTCCCACAAAGATGGCATTTATGGAGTTTCTCTCTGGTGTGATTTCTCCCATGCTGTTTAAGATGAGAATATTGCCTGAATGCTTTCCCACAGAGGTGACATTCATGGGTTTTCTCTCCAATGGGAGTTCCATTGTATTGTCTGAGGTCAGAGCATTTTATATCATTTTTAGCACTTTGGTAACATTCATATAATTTACCTCTAGGGTCAATATGCTTATGTTGATTAAAAGATGAATGGTCATTGAGAACTGTTGCAGGTGGTGTCCTGAAATAGGATTTCTTTGTCATGTGATTTAATGCATGTTGGTTCACTGTGGATGTGTGACAGGAATGTTCTTGCAAATAATTACATTTAAAGGAATTCTTTTGGGCCTGAGATCTCTGTTATGGGGATTAGATGAGAGACTGTAAAACATATGTCCATATACATGAATATCTTCATTTCCCTACATATGAAATCAAGACTAATCCACTAGTGATAGTCTCCAATTAAAATATTTGCCATGTTTGTTACACATACAGAATATTCTACTCAATAAACACAGATTTTCTCTATTATAACAATCTCATTGCAGAGGTATATGATCAATTATGATCTTCATGATGTTTAAAAGGTTATATAAGTGAAACCTGATTATGCAATTTTGTTTTTTATATGAACTTAGCTTAGAGTTTGTATTTAGGTTAATTTTTCCCAAAATTAAAAAATGATCACAGTTATTTGCTAGATTTGCACCAATCCCAATATTAATTACACTTTCATGACTTTACTGAAATCCTATTTGATTCCATCACTGGGTATCTATTTGGAATACTAAGGTTCACAAAACTAAGCTTACCAATGACATGATTTGAGAAGTGTCTTTCCTACAGATAGGTTGGTTAAATATCATTTCTTTCATTTCCCATGTTTTAAAGATACTTTTACTCACTGCAGTAATTGAAAAAAAAACCCAAACAGAATAAATTGTTAGAGTAGCATTAGAGAAATGAAAGTTTTGGCATGTTCCAAGTAGCCCTCTCAGTATGTTTCCAACAATTAGCTGGGAAAGAATATCAAATTAATGAATACTCTAGGGATAAGGAAATAGTATAGGACATTACAATCAGAAAAGATTTTAAGGCATGGAATATGAAGGAAAAAAAAAAGAAGTTGGGATGTTAGGGAGGTAAAAAAGAGGGGAAAACCTTCCAAGAATAGGACCAGGAGAGTATCATTATGTGAAAGTTTGACTGCAATAACAAATCACTATCCCTTTCCCAATGCCAATGACACTTGAATAAAACTTGAAAAAATGTATGAAACTAACATATGAGACAAAAATTTCCAAAATTCTGTGATAATTTAGAAATCATAGCACATGTAAGGAAACCTGAAGAAATCATAACTCAATTAAGGAATCCTGAAGTTAATATATTCAAGCACACATTCACTATATCACAAGACCCCTGTTCTGATGCACAGGTCAGTAGGGCTCACCTGGGATCTGGTATTGAGGAAATCCTATTCCTTCTTTCCACACTTCTTGTTCCAACTGGGAAAGCACACCCAATTTGCAGGCTTGATATCCTGTTTGTATGAAAAAAAAAGTTACCTGGATTTTGAGTTGAATAGAAACAGAGCATGATCATGATGTACATGGCAGGTTATCAAAGCATAAGCTAAGCATTAAAGGTCAACAAGGCAACAATACCTTGCCCTCAGATCATTGATAATATTTCAACAGAGAATGTAACTCTTCATCTTTTGCCCATTGCAATAGGACCACTTTTTGTTGCTACCCATGCAGTAGGACAAAAAGAGGCTGCAGAAACATCTATATTCTAAATGGGGAGAAAGCTGTTTCCACATTGATTGAATAGTGTTGAAAATAATCCAATCAACAAAAATTCCAACAGAAGTATCTAAATTATATGTGGAAAAGGATGTATGCAATGTTTTTACTACTGCATTCTGAAGACTTAGCATAATTGTTTGGAGCAGAATACTTATTTCATCACAGTTAATTACTTATCCATTCAAAAAGTATTATTTGAGGTCTCAGCTCAGCCCTGAGTGTTGGAAATTGACATTCAAGTTTGACATTAAGTGGTGGTCAAGAAGATTAAATTCTATTGGGATGAACTAGATGTAAATAAAAAATAAGGAAACAAATTCACTTAGGCAGTTTATTTATAATACAATATAAATCTAGTAAAATTATACAATATAAGATATTTGGATAAATAAATGATATATAGGTAGATAGCTTAGATAGATGGTTAGATAGGTGGTATATCAGTAAGAGATAGACATATATGGATGTTAGATAAACTTTGAGGGCCTCACCTACTGAGACCAGGTTATTGAAATTCTCCAGCATCACTTCTCTAAACAGCTTTCTCTGGGATGTGCCTAACAGGTCCCACTCTTCCTGGGTGAAGTCTACAGCCACATCCTTGAAGGTCACTAACTCCTAAAACATCACAGAAATGTGTGTTCACACAGGGCTATCCTTATGAATGTCCTCAGTGTGAAAAACAAAAGGCAGTACTAAAGAAGGAGAAACTGTATATACAACTCAAGTGAGTATGGGGTTTCAGTAACATCATTATCAATACTGAACCACCATCTCCTTTTCAGATGCACTCACAAACACACTCCAAATATATATGCCCATTGTAAAAGAAAATCACATGATATGGGGTATGATATAGACTGGGAAATTTCCCAATAAACTTGTAATTCTGCTCTCTTGCTGCAGATTATAAAAATTTCATTCAAGCATACATAACTAAATATTTCCCAACAATTTTAAGTAAATTTACACTTATAAGGCAAGCAATGCCCATGATATATCATTTTAAAAAATGACTATGGGGAACCAGCTGTAGCTCAATAGGTAGGGCTCTGGTTTACCACATGGGAGGCCCCGGGTTTGGTTCCCAGGGCCTCCTTGAGCAGGCAGACCATGGGCATGGTAAAGCTGCCACGTGGTGAGATTACTCGGTGGGATGCCACAGTGGGGGGAGACAAGCAGACACAGAAGAATGCAAAAATGAACACAGCAAGAACAAGCAGAAAGGGGGATATATAATAAATAAATAAAATAAATCTTTAAAAATAAATAACTATGGTTAGATTATTCCCCTATATAGATGAACTCACTTCCCTCATTTAAAAATCATTTAATAATGTTACAAATTTTGACAAATTCAATGAATTAATGTGTGAATTGATTCCATCTAAATTCAATTCATAGGCCTATTACTCAATAAAATGGCAGGGAACCTTGAAGAAATATCCAAATTTCTGCAAAACTGAATAGGTTGTATACAGAACTCAAGATCAGTTAGGCCTGCTTTCCTCAGTGCTACATATCTCAGGTATTCATTACAATGTATAAATACAGATGGTTCCAAGTCACAAGCCAGGGACTCCTGAGAAAGTTGTGCTGATACATGGCCTTAGACAGACCATTCCTGTGGTAGGAGGTCTTCCAATCTAAACTTTTTCTAGGGTCTACAAATAACAGTTTTCATTGTCTTGCTTTTATCCTTATCTCATCTGTCTGTGAAAAGATTAAAAGAATCCCTTTTAATGCTTCTGGTCTCTCCAAATCTTAAGAATTTTTCAGAGATATAAATTTTATTATAAAGCTCCTGAATCCACAGCCATATGGAAGGAAGAATATTCCCTATACATCACATCCATTTATAGAATTTGAATAAATTTGATTGAGAAAATTGAAGTTGGGAAATTTGAACAACAGTGGTAAGGGAATTTTAGTTTTCTTTTTAAAAATTATTTCAAAATGTGCAGATATGTTACATCAAAAATTAAAATTAAAATTGGGGAATATAAATAAATGATTCCTCATTTCCTATAATTTAATAACCTTCTCATGCACTTCTGGAAAATATGCATACCCCTGCACCCCAGTACCTGTAATGCTGGATTGACTCAATGCAACAGCTGAAAACTCAGCCTCCCTTCTGACTGTAAACTTCTTTTCTTACTCATCTCTATCACTCATATTCATCACATGTTTAGGTCAATCTCAGGCACTAACATGATTCATGAATTCATTATCCGATGAGGCCATGGATTGGTTGAGAAAAAGATAACACCTATCATCTTTTCAGAGAATACATAGCCCATAGGGATGCTGAAACTAACTCTTGTAATGGTTGGAAGATTACTCATTGATCAGTCCCTAATTACCATCATTATTGAGTCCTGTATAAACTTAATTTAAGCTCAGATCCTTGAACAGCTCCTGAATACACTTGGAATATCCACACTAATAGGAGAAATCTTCCCACCTTCTGGCAACAGAGATGCAAAGAATTCCCAACTCACCTGTGAATGCATTGTTAATACCTTAGCTGGCATCTACCTTCCTCTGGATTTTCACTCAACCAGACAAGCAGAAGGTGATCAAAGCTGAGAGTGGAGAAAGAAGACTTAATATTCAAGTCTTGACCAAAATTTCAGGCCCACCTGTCATGAATGCCAAACCATTCACCTGGAAGTATCCCCAGCCCAAACAACAACTGGAACCTGAAGTGTGCTCAAGAGAAATAAGGGGAGGTCTCTTTTCCCAGGGTCAAGAAGATGGAGGTCTTATCTTCTCTGGCTAATAGATTATATGAGTACCTTCATTGTATAGATAAGAATATGAAAATCCATGAATTGTATTTATTAATTAGCCCATGATATTCAGAGACTTTTAATTCATCCCTGATGCCAAAACATAGGAATCCATGACCAAAATCACATCTGGAATTAGGTCCTCACCACAAGAGAAGTAGATTGGACTTTCTCAGTTATAATTATTCTTGGTTCTATCACATGCCATTTCTGTCTTCTGGACACTCACTCCCTTCCTGCTCTACCATGAACCTGACCTTCTGGATATATTTGTCCTGAATCATCTTGGTTCTTCCATATGTGATGTCTAACAATGCAACCCCCTCAACACTGAGTTCTACATCTCACCACAATGTATTTGGAAATCAACTAAGAAATTTAAGGATATATATTATTATGGGGTTGATCAGAGCTAGTATTAACTTAGCCACTTATACTTCAAGTCCAGGAAGAAAATGATTGGATTCAATATGTTTGCAGAATTACATTTTTTAATTTAATCTTTTCAGTAACCCAGCTGATAAGTGTTAATTTACCCATTTAACAAATGTTCTACACCTCTCTCCCACAACAGAGGTTCTGAGGATCGAGTCCCAGTTAAGACAGGAGGAGAGAGACGAGAGGAGAAGGCAGGAAATGGACACAGAAAGTTGCCCAGAGAATGGACACAAAAACAGCAAAAAATGGAGGGGGTGGTAAAAATGAATAAAAATAAATAAATAAATAAATCCTTTTAAAAAATGTCCTAAATAGAGGTTCAGAGAATGGAATATGACAAATTTATTTGTGGCCAGAAAAAAACACAGCTAGAGTCTGAATTTTTTTTTCCTGTATCACAATTTCAAATATCTTAAGGGTTACATGCCACACCTAGGTATTACCTTGACACTCAACTCTCATGTCAATAATCAGATCCTAACCCTGTTGTTAAAACTTCCCCTTCATATAGTTTGTTACAATTATACCCCATGGACAGGTTCTCCTCTCACAAGGAAATCTCCATTGCATTGAGCCCACTTTCCAAACATTACCTTCCAACTCATGTAATATTTACTGATGTAGTCCAAGCATGCATATTTCAGCATATGCTTCCTGAGAACAACATTTCTGATGTCACTGTATTTACCACATCTGTCAATAAATATCTTACCATTTACCACATCTTCCCATATAGGAGCTGACTCTAATTTCCTGTCATGTTTATTACTGTATGTGGCACAGCACATTACTAAGCTCTTGCTTTATGTCTAAATGCAGATCACAACTCCTAGTACTTTAAAGTATATCCAGGAAACAGACTATATCTTGATAATTCAGTCATTCTTCCATCTTCCATAACTACTTCAAGTCTCATTGTTTTGAATACCACATATTCTAATTTTTCAAATTACTTTTGCCAGATGAGATTTACTTCATATTAACCAGGTGAATGGTGTAATTCAAAAAATCACCTCAACTTACCACCATAATGTCTACAATTATTCCTGCATTCATACCCGTTATGTTATTCCTTCTCTCTCATTGAAGTGTCTTGCCACCTGATTAAGTTGAATGTCTCCAAATGAACTCCTCTTTCCTGTTTCTTTTTGAAAGCTTTACAAGAAGGCTCTCTCTTATCAGTCAATCACCTCATCATTTAACTTTATTGTTTCTCTTCTATTATGAACCCAAATGCCCCTGTGCCTATTTCCTCTCTTGTGCCTGATCTCCTTTTCCTTTTTTCACAATCAATCTACATAAGCACTTTTACCTTTTTCTCATACAGCCTTAAATGATGAGTTAATAACATCACAGGCTTCCTCTTAAATAAATCATGCTACCATCTCCAACAACCTCTCCACAAATAAATCCAGTGTGTGTGCCTCTGTCTATAACTTGGAAATAGAGAAGAATTGGATATTTGGGGAGCATTCTTTTTCCTGGACTTCTCAGACATTTCAGTCCCCTGATTATATTCAATCTATTCTAGTCATAATTTCCTTTTATGTTCTAAATGGCAATCCTCAAATAATATCATTAGAGCATGTAAAGGCTGAATTGTAGCCCCCTTTCTGTCCCATTTCTGTACACTGTCATGAAAATCTCACACATCTACTCAATTGCTTCAATTTATTCCACTGTTGGCTCTAAAATCACAATGAACATCTCTATTTTCATAGATAGAGGCTAAAAATCAAATATAACTAAATCTAAAATAAATCCTCCTCTAAAGCTTACTCTCTGATTAGCCTAGATGTTGATCAAGAATAATGTAATAAAGGTATGCCACTTTAACAAAATATTTTCCTTCAAATTCAGTAATTTTAAGTTAGGACTCCTGCAGGCATGCAAGGAAATCATCACTCAGAAACAGACTTCACTATGTCTCTCCCCCTGGTTTAACCACATAAACCCTTCCCTGAATGGTGATATATTAAATGAGTTTCCCTTTGAAAATGAACAATTACAAATCCAGAAATATTGCATATTGACAATGAGTTAACCTGACCTTAGATGTCTTGGGCCCAGCTGCTGCAGTCAAATTAAACCTTACCTTCTGATTAAAAAGAAAATGATTTACAAAATAAATTAGGAATCTCCCACCTGGTTAAAATTCTTTCTTATTTTTGAGAATCCAAATGAACTGAGAATGCAAGGAATACAAGTCTTAATGGGGCTGCTTTCACCACATGTGCAGTTCATTTTGATTGCAAACTCTCCTTCTATGTAGGTGATAGCATCATCGATCCTATAATTCAAAAGACACATCTTGATTAACTCAGATGTCAAACAAGATAAATCTACTCAAGGCACACCTTGGGGCATTCACCTCCTTCTAAAACTCTCAAAATCAACCTTTCTGCTTTTTTAAAGATACCTCACAATTTTAAGGATTTTGGTTGTGTTGGGTAAGTACTCTAAATCATCTATAGCAAGAAAATTCTTACTAATCTGTATATCTAAGAGGAACCGAAATCTACCAATGTTTTCTGAGTCATTCATGCAATTCTATGTAAATAGAAACATTTGTGCTGAAAAAAATATACAAGGAAAATTAATTGTTCTCGAGTGTGTGTATATTTAACTATCAAACAAGGGAAAGACCATCGAGTATAGGTGTCGTTATACCAAATATACCTTCAAACTTCAAAATATTAGGGGGTCCCAAAATAAATGATTTGATTTCATTGTTGCTTTTCCTATGAACAAGTTGGCTTTTAAATAATTTTTTAACTAAAATTATCATCATCATATGCTTATATATGCTTTAATAGTATATTCAGCTTTTTTTTGAGTTTGATAAAGCTTACTATTTTAATAGTGCTAAATAATTACTGGTGCTATCAAAGAACCAGATGCTAGAAAATATTTTTCCTTTATGACCATTTAGATGCATTACTGTAATCAGAGCTACGTTCTATATTTTAAGGCACTAGAGCTATCTAATTTCTATCAGGATATCCTATTTGTAACATAGGGCTCTAAAATCCATCCCCAGATAAGTAGTTCCCATAAGTATTCATCTTTATGAAAGACACGGCAATGTCACATCCCTCAAATAAACATATATATATATATATAGTAACTTCTAGCAGATATTAGCAGACCAATACACTTCCTTTCTTTCATTTTTTAATCTTCAAGATACATAAAAGAGCAAGCAATGGTAGCAACCTGGTAATCTTAATCAATAATCCACAGCCCATGGATTTTATTGCACAAATTAAAAACTACTTGCAATACCAGAAAACCATGACATTAATGGAGCAAATACACTAAAGCAAGGCAAGAACATAAGAACAAAATCTAAAGCATTCACAGATAACATTTGTCAGTCATTTTCACTTATTTCTTTTAAAAGTAAGACAATTAATGGAAGAAATTGAAGGCAGTAAGCTTCTGCTTCTCTCTCACTTTTTGAATAATTTCTTTTTATTTTTTAAAAGGTACTTAGATTATATAAATGTTACACAAAAAATATAGAGATTCCCCACTTCCCACACCTCCCACACCCTCCCACATAAACATCCTTCATTAGTGTAGCACATTCATTGCAATTGATAAACGCATCCTGGGGCTTTGCCATTAAGAATGGATCGCAGAAATCAAGCAATGCAATTCCATTTTAGGTCCAGGTGCTTATAACCAAATACATATTTTATCATTTTAAAATTCACTCTTCTGAAATGAAAAAAAAATGCATTTCGTTACTTCAGTATCATGCATTTTAGGTAATTGATTATACCATTTTCTTGTTGTTGTTTTTTATATAGCCCTATGTGTTCTCACCCTAGTTTTAAGTAGCATGATTAAAATGTAATGTATGTGTAACCTACCAAGCACCATAGGGTAGACATAAAGTTTCTATAGGAAAGCATGTAGACCTTTCTAATTAGATATTAACCAGACCTTTTATGTCTTCTTTGTAAAGAAAAATAAACATGTAATGCTTCACTCCATCTATTATCTTTATCACCATGAGAATTAGAGCCCCCAGGAATATTATGTATCTTGATGTTAACCAGCGAAGAAAAAAGATTCTCCCCAGCCCATTCCCAGAGAGCTCAACTCAATGATTAAATTTCTTTGTTTCAAACCTGTATAAAACCTGTAAGAAAACCCCTCAACAGGAGTTCTCCTGTCCTCCAATGGCCAATAAAGCTACTGTTCCATAGATGATAAATAAGTCAAAGGAATGGAAGCAATTGCCTAGGTAGAAAAATAGAAGTAAAGGAGGGACTAGGATGGTGTTCTAATGAGTTTCAACTTTTGTTTCAGAAAGAACTTGAAAATATGTAAAGTGGGGCCAGACAAAATCCAAGAGACTGTTGTGACCTAGGAGACCAGGACAGAAATGGATGATAGAAGGAGGGAATCAGGGAAATTGTTCAGGAATTTTATAAGGTGATGTGGCTTTCAGTGGTTTCATTGAGATGGAGGTAAGGCATTTGTCAAGGGCAGTGCATGCAAGAGTAACAGGTACAAGCCATAGCAGAGTGCACTGAGGAGTATGCAGGAGGTGAGGATAGACCCACTAATTTGGCTCATTGAAAAAGGTTGGCCCCAATTGGCAAGAGACTTGAATAACTGGGGAAGTAAAAATCATATACCAATAAAAACTGATAAAAATGTTACATTTACAAGAGATACTAAAAGGGATACTGCAGCATGAATGGAAAAAACAAGGGTGAGAGACTTGGAGAAGAGTGCTGAAATTAAGATTATTAGTAAGTGTAAATTAAAGGGTAAAAAGACAGAAAAGATATGACAAGAGAAAACCAAAGAACAAAATAGATGATGTAATGCCTTTACAGTAATAACATTGAATGTTAATGTCTTGAACTCTCCAATCAAAAGACATACACTGATACAATGGATAAAAAATATAAGCCATCTATATGTTGTCTACAGGAGGCTCACCTCAGATGTAAGGATACAACTAGGTAAAAAGTGAAACATTGGAAAAATATATTCCATGCAAAGAATAACCAAAAAAGAGCTAGAGTAGCAATACTAATATTGGACAAAATAGCTTTTAAATGCACAACTGTTATAAGAGATGGAGAAGGTCATTATATATTAATAAAAGGAGCAATTCACTGAGAAGAAATAACTATACTAAATATTTATGCACCTAACCTGAATGTCCCAAGATACATGAGTAACACACTGGCAAAACTAAAATAATAGTTGGAGACATCAATACACCACTGTCAGTATTGGACAGAACATGTGGGCAGAAGAAATAAATAGCATGAATAACATGATAAAAGAAGTAGACCTAACAGATGTCTATAGAGCATTGCACCCCAAAACAGCAGGATATACATTCTTTATAAGCACTCATGGATCCTTTTCCAAGATAGAAAATATGATGGGTCACAAGATAAGTCTCAATAAATTTAAAAAGATTGAAATTATACAAAACACCTTCTCTGATCATCCTGTAATGAAGCTGGGACTCAATAATGGATGGAAAAAGGGAAATTCAGAAATATATGGAGATTAAAAAGCACACTTTTAAATAGTAAATGGGTCAAAGAAGAAATTGCCAAGAGAATTCAGGAAGTAACTTGAGATGAATGAAAAGGAGAACACAACATATCAAAACCTCTGGGAACCTGGAAAGGCAGTGCTGAGAAGGAAATCTATAGCCCTCAGTGCTTACATTTAAAAAGATGAAAGACAGGAGTGGATGTAATTCAAGTGATTGAGCACCTACTTCCCATGTACTAGGACCTGGGTTCATTGCCTGGTACTTCCTCAAAACCAAACCAAACAAACAAAACTACAACTCTCATTGGAGAGCAGATTTAGCTCAGTTGTGCATCTGCTTCTAATGTATGAATTCCTGAGTTTAATCCCCAGTACCTCCTTAAAAAAAGAAAAGAAAAGCTAAAATTGAGGATCTAACTGCATACCTGGAAGAAATAGAAAAAGAACACCAAACTAATTGCAAACCAAGCAAAAGTAAAGAAATAGTAAAGATCAAGGCAGAAATAAATAAAATTGAAAACAATAAAAGAAGAGTGTCAACAAAATCAAAAGTTGGTACTTTGAGAAAATCAACAAAATTGACAAACCCTTATTAGATGACAAAAAGAGAGAGTATGCAAATAAATAAAATCACAAATGATAGGGGGGCACTACCACTGACCCCATAGAAATATAGATGAGGTGGAGAAATTCCTAGAAACACACAAACCACCTTCAATGAACTTAGAAGAAATAGAAGATGTTAACAATAAATCACAAGTGGAGAGTGAAACAGTCATCCAAAGCCTCCCAAAGATGAAAAGCCCAGGACAAGATGGCTTCAAAGGAAAATCCTACCAATCACTCAAAGATGATCTAAAACCAATCTTGCTCACGTTCTTCAAAAAAAATTGAACAGGAAAGAATGCTACCAAACTCATTCTATGAAGCCATTACCCTAACACCAAAACCAGATAAAGTTATTACAATAAAAGAAAATTGCAGGCAAATCTCTCTAATGAATAGATGTAAAAATCCTCAAAATATTTTCAAACAAAATCCAAAGTTACATTAAAAGAATTATACAGCAGGTAACCAAGGGTGGTTCAACACAAGGAAATCGATTATTGTAAACAGACTATCAATTAGTGTAATAAACCACATGGATAAATTGAAGAAAAATCATATAATCATCTCAAATGATGCAGAAAATTCATGTGACAAAATACAGACCCTTTCTTGATAAAAAGCACTCCAAAAGATAGAAATAGAAATAGAAGGAAACTTTCTCAATATGGTAAAGTGCATATATGAAAAACCTACAGCTAGCATTGCACTCAAGGGTAAAACACTGAAAGCTTTCCCACTGAGATCAGGAACAAGGCAAGAATACCCACTGTCATCACTGTTATTCAATATTGTGCTAGATATTCCAGCTAGTGCTATTAGGCTAGAGAAATAAACAAAATGCACCAAATAGGAAAGGAAGAATTAAAACTTTCACTATTTGCTGATGATATGATCCCATAACTAGAAAATCCTGAATAACGCACAACAAAGCTACTAGAACTAATGGACAAGATCAGCAAATTGGAGCGATGAAGACTAACATGCAAAAATCAATAGCATTTCTATACACTACTGATGTGGCATCTTAGGAGGAAATCAGAAAAAAATTCTATTTATAATAGTGACTAAAAAATCCCATGTTTAGTAATAGAGATAACCCATATAGGACCTATATTCAGAAAACTACAAAATATTGCCAAAAGAAACTGAAGAAGTCTTAAATAAATGGAAGGACATTCTGTATTCATGGTTTGGAAGACTAAGTATCATTAAGTTGTCAATTCTACCCTAACAATTTACAGATTCAACACAATCCCAATAAAAATACCAATAGCCCTTTTTGCAGAAATCAAAAGGCAATTAGCAAATTTATTTGGAGGGAAAGTATACCTAAATAGTCAAAAATGTCCTAAAAAAGAAAAATGAAACTGGAGGACTCTGACTTCCTGTCTTTAGAGCATATTACTCAGCTACATTGGTAAAAATAACATGGTACTGGCATAAAGAGAGACTGACCAATGGAACCAAATGGAGAACTCAAAAATTGACATGCACATATACAGTCAAGTGATTTTTGACAAGGCTGTTAAGCCAATCCAGCTGGGCCAGAACAGTCTCTTCAAAAAGTGGTGCTGGGGGAACTCAATAACTATATCCAAAAGAAAGATTGATGACCCCTTTCTCACACCTTAAACAAAAATGAACTCAAAATGGATCAAGGAATTAATATAAAAGCAAAAACCATAAAACTCAAAAGAAAATGTAGGAATATATCTTCAAGATATTGTGGTAGTTGGTAGTTTCTTAAACTTTACAGCAAAAGCACAAACAACAACAACAAAAAATAGATAAATATGACCTCCTCAAATTAAACAATTTTACACCTCAGATAAATAGGACCTACTCAAAGTAAACAATTTTTTTTTACAAGTTTTTTTTTTTTTGGTTACATATACCCCCCCACTTTCTGCTTGCCCTTGCTGTGTGTCCATTCTTCTGTGTTTTTCTATGTCTGCTTCTTGTCTCCCCCGACTTTGCGGCGATGTGCCGAGTCAGCCCTCCGCGGAGGCTGCTCGCTCCATTTGTGGGTGGCTCCATTCTGTTTTCACGGGCAGCAATGCTCCATGTTTTGCGGGCAGCAGTGCTCCATGTTTTTGCAGGCTGCCTGGCTTCCATGCTTCGCAGGTGGCAGCTCCGTGTTTCACGGGTAACTTTGCCATGCCCATGGGGGCTCCACCCTGCCTGTGGTGGCTTTTTGCCTTGCCCACAGCGGCTTTGTCCCGCCCAATGGTGGCTTGCCTTTCTCAAGTCCATCTGCCCACTCGGAGAGGCCCCTGGGAACCAAACCCGGGGCCCTCCCATGTGGTATACCGCTGCTCTTATCCACTGAGCTATCTAGCCGGCCCCTCAGAGTAAACAATTTTACACCTCAAAAGACTTTGTCAAAAGGGTGAGAAGGCAGCCAACTCAATGGGAGAAAATATTTGGCAATCACATGTCCATGATATACAAAATGATCATAAAACTCAACAATAAAAAGAGAAACAATTAAAAATGGGCAAAACACTTGAAAAATCAGTTATCCAGAAGAAATATAAATTGTAAAGAAACACATGAAAAAATGTTCAAAATCACTAGCAATTAGGGAAATGCAAACCAAAGCTACAAGATATAATTTCACATCTATTAGACTGGCCTCTACTAAAAAGCCAGAAAACTAAATGTTGGAGAGGATGTGGAAGGATAAGAACACTTACTCACTATTGGTGGGAATGTAGAATGGTACAACCACTGTAAAGGAGTGATTGGCAATTCCTAAAGAAGTTGAATATAGAATTATTATGTGGCCCAGCAGTAACATTGCTAGGTATATAGTCAGAAGAACTGATTGCAGTGTCACAGGCATTTGCACACCAATGTTCATAACAGTGTTATTCACGATTGCCAAAAGTTGGAAACAACCCAGATATCCATCAATTCATGAATGGATAAACAAATTGTGGTGTATGCACATGATGGAATATTATGCTGCAGTAAGAAAATGAAGTCATGAAGCATATAAGAACATGAATGAAGCTGGAGGACATTATGTTGAGTGAAGCAAGCCAGAAACAAAAGGACAAATACTGTATGATTGCACTATTATGAACTAAATATATTATGTAAACTTGTGGAATTAATAATTAGAATATAGTTCACCAGAAAATAGAAGGAGGGTAGAGAATGTAAAGCTAAGGGTGAATCTGTGCAGAAGAGGTCAAACAGCTCTTGTATTTTTAAATCTTGGAAATGAATGGAAATAGTGAGAGCACTTCATGGTGTTTTTGACTTGCAGAGCTATTAAATGGGTATGACAGTGAATAAAAGGGAATGTCTAAGGACATGTACACTGCTAGAAGGAAAAATAAAAAATGTAACATGGGACTCTATATCATAGTGAAACCTGAAAATACAAATATGGTCTTACTCAAACTGATATATAGATTCAATGCAATACCAATCAAAACCCTAACAGCTTACTTTACAGAACTAGAGAAGGCAATTACCAAACTCATCTGGAAGGGTAAGTGCACCCAAATAGCTAAAAGCATTCCAAAGAAGAAGGGTGACATGGGAAGAATTTCCTGCCTGACCTTGAAACATATTACAAACCTACAGTGACTTCATCTTTGAAGAATCTTTGGATCACAGAAGGGTTGCAGCTGGGGCAGGGGAGGATCATTGGTGTGGGGTGTCAGGGATGGGGGATGCATAGGAGGAAGTTCACCTGAGCACACACATAAGGTTATGCAAAAATGTTCAAATGTTTATGGGACATTTTCACAGTGGGTGGAGACTCACACAATAACTGAGAGAATACTGGGTTCCCATCCTGGAGGGCTCTACCACATTCTCTAAGGGAGCAGCAGCAGTCCCCCAAGTGCAGGGGCAGTGACTGGTGAAGGAGGATGATCCACTGATGGGCCCTTGATATTGATGACTAGGCTTATGAGCCTTTGCTCTTGAAATTGAAACTTAGCCTACTGTTATGGGGTGCCTTATGTTTGCCTCCTGAGAGCATCCTTGTTG
>PVKH010014589.1:0-16433 GCA_004027955.1 Chaetophractus vellerosus
CTTCAGAAAAGGGAGAGATGGCCTCACAACTGCAGGGAGACATCAAGCTCTGATCTTCCAGATGTGTGCTTTAATTTGTCACATTTATAGTGAGCTGTATTTTCCCCCATGAGATTTATCATTGCTTTCTTAGGGATTGAGCAAGAGATACCCTCTCTGTGACAAATCTCAATATCAAATCTTCTAAGTATCAAACAATACTGACTCCTCTGAAATGGTCAGTCACTCAACAGGAAATACATCTGACCCTCTGCTAAATCCTCCTTCTCAGTCAGGGCCACCAGGTGTCTGACTCCTGAGGTCTTACTGCTGAGAAACATTGATAGAAAGGGTCCGAGAAATAAAATCAATATGCTTGATACCAAACATTTGCCCAATGCTACAGTCCAGCTTAAGGCTCATTTTCTAGTTCTGAAGATGAAACAAAGTACAAGGTTTTGTTTAACCAAGTGAGCCCCCAGAGAAGGGAGGAGGGGTCAGCCTAGCTGAGAGGACAGAAAGAATGACAGCTCTCACCACTCAAGGTGAATACTTGCGTCTCATCCCTGACTGTGCAGGAGGATAGGCAGGTAGACTTGTTCCCAGCAGTTTGTGAGTCTCCTAGAGCACTGAATCCACCTCACCTGGCCAAGCAAGATTTCCATTAACAGAGTGTCGGTGGTGTGATAACCATGGTCTAGACCAGAGAGAAGGTACTGTTAAGTCACACTGACCTAAGGAGAGGGACCTGGGACTGTCCCTTTAATGGAGTTACTGACTGTGGTCAAGATACTTTTTGAGACTAGCCAGGCATGTAGTGTGCTGTGAAATATCCCAAGCAGTCTATTTAATGGTTACTATTGAGTGGATACTGTGAGGCTGGTAGTGTTTGGGGGTTAAGGATAGTTTAACAGGTAATTCCCCAACCTTAAAATTTACATTATAGTGGGCAGAGATGGAGACAGACATTAAAATAGTAAATAAATTATATTCATAATATAATAGCAAATATAATGGATGCTATGGAAAAAATTAAAAGGGTAATATGTTGGAGAGAAAAGGGAATAATTTAGATTAGACCAGATCTTTGAGCTATGACCTAAGTGACAAGGAGGAGGAAGGCACCGAATATAAGAAGGCTTACAAGGAGAGTGAGGCAGAGGAAGCTGTAAATGCCAAGGCCCTAGGGAAGAACAGCAAGAAAGTTCTTGCAACCAGGGTGGAAGAAGATGTTAGAGAGGTAGCAGGGGCCAAGTCATGGTCATGTGGGATCTTGAAGGCAATGGCAAGGAAGTTGGATTTTATACTAAGTTAAATGGGAAGGCACTTGAGGATTTTAAGCAGGGATGTTAACAATCTTATTTGATTTTTAAGAGCATCCCTCTGGTTACTGTGAGAATGATTGTAGCGAAGCTGGAAAAGAAGTGTGGAAATGTGGTCGAGAGGCTATTTGCAGCAATCCAGGTATGTGATGACAACAAAGACTGACACAATGAGACAGTGGTTTGGATACATTATGGAGGATGTGATGTTGGTTTTGGTTCCAAAATTCCACATCAGATTGTACAGGTATAAAACCACCTCCTGGAAGCCACCTATTATCTCCTGCAAGAAGGTTCCTATGAGGACTGTACTACCAAACTCACCCAGTAAAACAGTTCTAGTTGAAAATGCTCTCCTTACATACTACAAGCCCTGGGCACTCTGGAGCTGAAAGCCTCATTCCCGCATGTTTTATTCCTGCAGAGAAGACATTCCTACCATCCTGACTCCTTGTCTGGGTCTACTCCAGCTGCTTGGCATCATTTTTCTATCTTTTGGGGATGACATAATACCTCTAATATAAAACAGGATAGGGATCACATATTCCTTGCTATTAAAGGCCAAATATATATATATATATTTTTTTTTCAGGCTGTTCCATTGATTAGATTTTTCTAGACAAAATCTTTTTTTTTCCCCATAATAAAGCCTTTTGAAACATGGTGTATATGGAGTTCTCAAATGCTTGATCATTTGAAAACCTTGTTTCTGGTGCCCTGGCTACTTGATGTCAAACTCCCATCTTCTGAAATTAGATCAATGAAATGTAGAAGACACCATCATAAGGAACCTTAATGGGTACTGTTGAGAGCTGTTTTCCTTGTACTTTGGAAAAGTTACATTTCACTCATCACGGTGAAACTATACTACTTCAAAAAGAGGAACTAATCAGAAGCAGCTGGAGTGGATTAAAGATACTGACAACTCAGAAACCAGACATTAGCCATCCTGCAGGGGCGAATACTTTTAATTGTTTAAATGTGCTTGTCTAACATGTCACTAAAAGCTGTAATCTTCCATTTTCTATTAACAACTCCACCAATTTCCCTTAATGTTTTAAATTAACTGTCTTCTCTGAAACATGATGTCATTCAACACTTGAAGAAAATGGCCTTTTTTAAAAAAAATTCTGGATTTCAGAATACTGAAATATGCTGTGCATTTTTTGGTAACTTTATTCATGTCAGAGGGTGGCATGTTTCCTATCATTTGAAATTTCAGAGTACTGTTCAAAAAATAAATGTGCCTGTTTTTTTACAAATCCTATACCTGTGATAATAGCATTATAACTATGTGAAGCAGGAGAAAATTACATTGTTTTTATTAAGCTTCACAAGCTGACCCTATTTTCATTTAATTTGTCTCATCCTTACATCCTTGTTTTCTTACTGAACCTTCTGGTAGTGACTTTCCTAGGAAAATGAAGAATGGGAGAGTGTGATCACATCTCTTATACCCCATATTGAAGGGAATAACTGTACATCTATTAGAAAAGAGAGATCACCCTACTCCAATTAGTTAATGCATCACATTTGTCTAATGGGTAAAGGAAATGTAGTATTCACAGACCAGGGGAGGTCTGAATTTTTATATCGATCTACCGTGTAACCACTAATGGCCATGTTGGGAAAAATTTTGGACATCCCCTATTAGCACTGCTATGGCTATTCTGTTTGTTTTTTACTTCAAAATGTTTACTAATTCATCTTAATTCAACAGATATTTACTGAAAATCAACTTATGCAGGCACTAAGCTAGGCAAAGACTAATTAAACATGGACCATGTGTGGACTGTTTGAATTTGGTGAATCCAAAAAAAAAAAAAAAAAAGAAAGATTATGTTCTTGAACCAATCCATTCCTGTGGGTGTGAGGCCCTTTTGATTGGACTATATCAGTGAAGTGTGACTCAGGTTGGGCCTTTGCCCTCTTACTTGATCTTTACATAAATGGAGAAATAGAGAAAGAGACACACAGAGAAAGGAAGCTGCCATATTGATCCTGATATGTGAGAGAGAGGACTGCAGGAAAAGAAGAGCCCTGAGAGGCTGACAGAGGTCCTGAAGTCTAGAATCAACAGAGTGAGCACAGGGGCATGGAAAGAGGCCCCCGAGGGGCTGGGCCCACAGAGCAGCTCAAGGCTGAGGAGATAAGCCCTGTCATATGCCTGATAGGCCACAGCTGAACTCAGGAAGAAAGCAGAGCAGCAATTCTGAGAGAGGAGGCCTGGAAAGAGATAAGCCCTATGCCTGGTTACCTACAACTGGACCCCAGGAGATGGCGAGCCTTGAGGGAAGGCAGGGCCCTCAGCAGAGATCAGCCACCATCTTGCTTTACCATGTGGCAGGACCCCAGGATCACAAGTAGCTCACTTTGGCAAGAAGCATCTCTGCTGGTGCCCTGATTTGGGCATTTCATGGCTTCAGAACTATAAGCACTTACCCTAAATAAAATTACCATTATAAAAGCCAACCCATTTCTGGTACTTTGCATCAGCAGCCCTTTGGCAAACTAAGACATTGTGCCATCAAGGGGCTCAAAATTGTGTGGGGAGGATATGGGGTGGGAGAGACTGTTCAGAGTATAATATTGTAATGTGATGATATTAGTGATGGTTTTAACTTTATTCTATTTTT
Source organism: Chaetophractus vellerosus (assembly GCA_004027955.1). Taxonomy (NCBI): domain Eukaryota; kingdom Metazoa; phylum Chordata; class Mammalia; order Cingulata; family Chlamyphoridae; genus Chaetophractus; species Chaetophractus vellerosus. The sequence continues at coordinate 3,938 of PVKH010014589.1, forward strand.
AAGTTATGGGAGTACAACAGGGTAGTTAGTTGTACCTGATTTGGATGGTGATAGGAGAGGAAGGGAAGACTTCAAGGAAAAGGCAACATTTGAACAAGGAGTTGAATAATGAGAAAAGGACTGTATGAACCTGTGTCTTTCTCTCAGGCTTAAATATAGGAAAGAGATATGGACAGGCACAGAATGATCAGGAAAATATTGGACAAATAAGTTGCTTTCCCTTAAGTTTTTGTGTATAATATGTGAAGAGAAACATGGGAAAGATTCCTGGATTTAGACTGTGAATTATCTGAAACACCGTGCCTAGGACCTTAGACCCTAACTCCTAATAGTAGCAAATGATTGAAAAATTTTAAACAAAAGTGTCATATCAGTTTTAAGTGATAGGAAGAATACTCAGGAATGATGCCTTGGTAGAACATTGCTCCATTGTCTTCCAGCATCCAGTGTTGCTGTTGGGAAATACTGTGCCATAATAAACCCCAACCTTTTGATGGTGACTTAATAATCACTTTTTAGACATTCAAATTACCTTCTTTTTATACTTGACGTTCTGACATTTCATGACATATTCCATAGTGTATTTTTATTCTCTGTATTAGACTTAGTCCTTGTATTATTGGAAAGTTCTTACATAATTTTTTTGATAATTTCAACCCTTCTCCCCCGCCACCCAATTTCACCTGCTCCATCTTAATGAAATTCCAATTAGTCAGATACTAAATACACCTGTTCATCTTACTTTCCATTCTGTTATCAGGTAATAATTTCCGTGATATTATCTTCTGTGGTTGTTTGAAGCTATATGTATCCCCAGAAAAGTATGTTCTTAAAGTTAGTCCATTCCTGTGGGTGAGGACGTACTGTAAGTAGGATTTTTGGTGAGTAGTATCTTAAGATGTGACCAACCTCATTCAGTGTGGGGTTTAACCCTATTACCAGAGTCATTTATAAGAGAAATCAATTCAGACAAAGAGAGAGAAAGCCTTGGAAGAAAGAAGCTGTAAGCAAAGAAACTTGGAAGAGAAGGGAGAGACCAGCAGACTTGCCATATGATAGAGGAGTCCAGGATCACCAGCACATCTGGTCTTCAGGAAAAAGGTATTGTCTTGATGATGCCTTCACTTGGACATTTTCATGGCCTCAGAACTTTAAGCCTGTGACCTAATAAATTACCATTGTAAAAGCCAACACATTTCATGGTATCTGCTTTGAGCAACTTTGAAACTAAAACATCTTCCAATCCTCCTTTTGAATTTGAATTTTTGTTTTTTTTTTTTTTGGGAGGATGCATTATTATAGTTTTAAATTCCAAGAGCTTTCTTTTATATTCGGTTTATTCCTTTTCTATATCATCCTGTTCTTGTTTCGCAGGTGCAATATCTTCTATTTTATGAAATTTCTTCTGTTCTTTAATTTCTCTTTTCTTATAAGTTCCTATATTTTAACTAGTTAGTTAGTTAATTGGTTGCTTTTGTCTCTTTCATGTAGGAAACTTTCCCAAAATGTCTAATGATTCTTGTCTGTCAGGTATTATTTCTAACTGAGGTCTGACTAAGCTGATGGGAAACTCAAGGTTCTTTGGCAGGGCTTTTGAGTATCTCTAATGTAAATGACACCAAAACAGATTTTTAAATGAAAAGTCTCCAAGTATCAGTATCAGTCTGTGGCCAAGAAAGTTCTCTATCTTTATCTAATCTTGGGGTAGATGCTTGGCAGCTACTGATCTAAAAGCAAAGCAAAGGATAGGGACTGGAAATCTTGCCAATCAGTGTACAGACCCTCTCTTAAAGCCTTGACCCCATCTCTTCACCCCCACCCTCCCCTGAGCCTGCTATTTTCTGAAGTCAGAGACTTTGGGGTTTTAATTTTGCAGATTTGAAATCAACCCTGTCTTCTACTAGCCTCCAACTTCCATGCCTTTCTAGGGTTCTGTGTTGTTACTCCACACAAACACTTAGATTGAAACCTCCTTTAGTATACCAAGCCAATTACCACCCTACTATACACTTTTCATCTTTAAAGATAATTTTTGACATTTCTTTTCCACTATTGTTTTCTTTCACATTCTCTTTATGAAGTTATAGCAGGTTTCAACCAATTCTTGGGTAATTGAGTCTGCAAGGCACAAAATAAACATTCCATTTGTATTAGTCCAAGTATTTCAAAAAGCAAATGCCAAGTTAAAGCACACACCTATAAAAGAAAATGGAGAAGCACCTGAGAGAGATTGGGAGAGACAAACTTCAGTGCAGTTCTGAAAAGGAGAGGTAAGGAAGGAAATTGGGATATAACCATCTTAGACTTAAGTGCAGGTTTAAAGGAATTTGGCAAGGCTATAAGGGTGGCTCTTCAGTCAAGGTCACTGGTCAATGGAGTCCCACATTTTCAAGGCATGGGCCTGCCTTGGTATCCCTGCCATAGTCAGTTATTGTCTGGGATCAACCCATGGGAAGAAATGTGGTAGTAAATTTCAAAGTAGAGCATCTAGAGCCATCAGTAAATTATGCTCTCTATTAAGAAATCTTCAAGGCACATTTCCATGGCTACCCCATAGTTGAAACATTGCAGAACATATAGGGGAAATATACTCCCACAACTCCATGTAGGAGTGGGAGAGTAATTAAACCGTATATTTTCTGGAGGTTAAAAAAACCTCCCAAAGTATCATTATACTTAAATACACCCAAGCTTCCTCTAGTTTAGGGGTCAACAAACTACAGGCTATGGACCAAATTTGGCACACTGCATGTTTTTGTATGCAAGGTTTAATTTGAACACAACTATTACCATTCATGTATATATTGTCCATGACTACTGTTGCACTATTACAGCAGAGTTGCATAGGTGCAACAATGCAGACCCACAGAATTTACCTGCTGATCCTTTACAGAAAGCTAGCTAATTCCTGTTTTCATTTAAAGCCTGGCATAATTTAGAGTGGATTCAATGGCTTAAAGGAAAGAAAACTGTAAAATACACTCAGACTTTCCAGTTACCAACTGAAGATTTTTTAAAAAGTACATTCTAACACTAACATGGGAGAGAAAAGATCCCTGTAGAGCACCAAACAACCTCAACTCCTTAAACTATAAGTAGTGTCCACTTTTCAATTTAGTGAAGTGCATAATAGGTGCTAAGGTCTGTGCTAATCACTGGGAGTATAAAGATGAAGACCTGATCTTGCCCTCAATGAGCTGAGTGTCTAGCAAGGAATGTAGAAAAACATTTAAGCAAGTCACTATAATGTAATGTGACATGCTATAAAGGGGGCTGTCTTGGTATGCCAGGTCTGTTATGACAAATTCCACACAATGGGGCTTAGAGAGGAATTTATTGTCTTGTGGTTTTAGATGCTGGAAGTCCAACATGAAGGCATTGGCAGGGCTAGCTTTCTCCTGGAGTTTGTAACATTCTAGCAATCCTCCATCACTTGGTACTCTCTCTCTCCCTGTGTCAGTTCTTCTGATTTCCACTGACTTCTGGCCTCTTCTGACTGACTATCCAAATTTCCTTTGCTTAAAAGGACTTCAGTCATATGGATTAAGGTACACCCTGATTCACTTTGGCCTCATCTAAAGAGGATCTTCAAAAATCCTATCCACAAATGAGTCCACACCTTAATAACAACATCTTTAAAGGCCTATTTTCTGAACAAATTGGTCCTCCCAAAGATGGGAGTACAACTCCTTCCTGCTCAATATGTGGGTCTCCATCCACTGATATAACACATTATGACAGAATGAATACTCACACACTCCCTAGAAGCCTGCTGTAGGTGTGCCCTGTCCCGAATGCACCCCCCCCAACCAACACCCTAAACCAGTGATGCTTCCTTGTCATTTTGCCATAAGAGCATTCCCACCTCTGTAATTTCAACCTCTAACCCACAAATCCCCAGTGTTCACCTGATCCCTGTCCCAATCCTCCCCCCAGTATCCTGGACCTTCTGACCCACCCTTCCCAATCTACCCACCTGTCAACCCTGCACCAGGCAGGAGTCTCTCAAGAGCAAGAGCGGTTCCTAATAGGGGAGGACAAACCAGTATGTCAAGACCTCTTGTTGCATGTAACTATGAATCTTGTCATCCAATGAGTCAAGCCAGGGGGTCGTCAAGGGCCCCAGGGGAATGGGGTGGGAGGAATAGAATAGATCAAACAGGGGTTATTTAGTGGTCAGTAGAGTTGTTCTTCATTACAGTACAGTGATGGACACAGGACATGGTAAATATCATCAAAATTTATAAAAGTGCATGGTCTAAAATGTAAACCATAGTGTAAACCATTGACAATGTTTAGTAGCTATGTTTTACTATTTACCATCCACATATAAAAAGGTATTAATATGGGGGGAAGAAAGAGGGAGTATGTTAGGTATATGAGAGTCTCCTATATTCTGTGTGTGACTTTTCTGCGACCTAAAACTTCTTTGAAAACAAAATGAAAAATAGTGAGACACTGGGGAATGAGAGAGGAAAGGTGCCATGGTACAGAATGGACACCAGATATTGCAGTGATGAAAAGCAAAAGGTCAAGAAAATTTTTTTATCTTTTTCAATTTTTAATATACCAATCTTTTAATTTAATTTTAGTTTTAGTTTTTTTTGAGTTTTATGTATTTTATCTCTTACATTTAAACTTATCATTGTTATTTCACTTTCCTATTCATTGTATTCAGCTATTGTAATGGCTTCATCTTTGAAGAAGCTTTGGATCACAGAAGGGTTACAGCTGGGGTGGAGGAGGATCGTTGGTGTGGGGTGTCAGGGATGGGGCATACATGGGAGGAAGTTCACCTGAACTTATGTATATAAAATGTTCAAATGTTCACAGGGCATTGTCACAATGGGTGGAGAATTACTCAATAAATGAGAGAATACTGAATTCCCATCCTGGAGAGCTCTACCACATTCTCTGAGGGAGCAACACAGTCCCCCATGTGCAGAGGCAGTGACTGGCAAAGGAGGATGATCCACTGATGGGCACTTGATATTGATGACTAGATTTATGAGTCTTTGCTTTTGAAATAGAAACTTAGCCTATTATTATGGAGTGCCTAAGGGTTGCCTCCTGAAAGCCTCCTTCTTGCTCAAATGTGGCCTCTCTCTAAGCCAAACTCAGCATATGAATGCATTACCTTCCTCCCGGCATGGGACATGACTCCCAGGGATGAGCCTCCCTGGCACCGAGGGGGTTGCTACCAAGTGAGAACTGGCAATGCAACTGGAAAAAGACCTTGAATAAAAGGGGGAAAAGGTAAAGACAAATTAGTTTATATGGCTAAGAGACTTCACAATGAGTCGGGAGATCATCCCAGAGGTGACACTTGCGCACATCTCAGTAGGCTCTCATAGAATTCCAAAGTGGATATCACCCCAAATAGTGGGGCTCCTGATGGCCCTGGAGACACCCAGGTCCTATGCCAGGGTGGATAGCTCCAGAGTTTGGTGCCTTGCCAGTGGGCCCTACTTTGGTGTTTGTACTCCTGAGAGTGACAGAGTTGTACTCAACTGTGTCTTCCCTGCACATGGCTTATCTGTCCCTTCTATGCAAACCTGTGCTTGGTGCTAGAGTTTGTAGGTATGCGTCTGGAGACTTGAGTGTTTGGGCTGTCCATGTGCCAGCTGGGCCCAGAACCTTGGTGGAGCAGGAACTCCTACTCTACAGCTCATTGGACTCGCCCGGGATGGCTGGTGGGGATTTGATGATGGACAACAGCTGTCACAGGGGAGGGAGAGAGTCTGCAGCTGCAGGCAGGATAATCCCATCCATCTTCCCCATGGGATATGGGCCCCCTCTCAATTGGAGGTGGAGTGGACATCACTATCCCAGAATCCTCAGGATGGGAGGAAGAGCTATGGACTAGAGTGGACTTACTTGTATTCTACTATAAACATATATTGTGATTCAAGCAATGGAAGAAATTACAACACTGATGTGGAGCCAATGGCCACTGGAGGCTCTGGGGGCAGGAAGAAGGAAAAGCAGTTGTAATATGGGGGCTTTTTCAGGACTTGGGCTTTGTACTGAGTGACATTGCAGTGGCAGATATAGGCCATTTTATATCATCATATAACGTGCAGAACTGTGTGGGAGAGAGTGTGGTCTACAATGTGAACTATGGTCTGTGCTTAATGGCAAAGCTCCAGGATGTGTTTATCAGTTGCAATTAATGTGCCACACTAATGAAGGATGTTTATGTGGGAGGTTGTGGGAAGTGTGGGAGGTGGGGTGTATGGGAATCCCTATATTTTCTGTGCAACATTTATGTAATCTAAGCATTTTTTAAATTAAAAATATTAAAACAAATAAATAAATAAAATAAAGGTCCTATTTTCAAATGTTTGTACCCACAGAATTATGGATTAAGACTTGAACATATCTTTTGTGCAGGACATGGTCAATCCCAAACAGGAGTATAAAGAGCACTTATAAAGCACAGATGAAGGATCAATTATAGACTTTCAGCAAAATATAGCAAATTAAACATCTACCTCCCAAAATGCCACTAAAATGATGGTAAAAGAATTATAAATAAATATATAGACTATGGAAGGGCACAGTCCAAGAGTACCTTGATGCCTTTTCCTGTGACCCATGAATGAACCTTGTACTTAGGACCAGATATGTTGACCTGGTTTCTTGGATGGGATGTGAGTGTAGGCTGACTCCCTTCTGGGGTGTCTTGACACAAAATACATCTCAGATAGTGGTCTGTCAGCACATTCCTTCCCACTTTGCCCCAAGCACACATGAGCATTCATGCTTAGCTAAGCGTGCACATCACATGGCACCTGGCCAACCCTAATGTTTTATCTTTTTCCAGTGGAAAGGGAAAAGGTCCCTTTACCTGCAACACGAGAAGGGTGCAGAACATCTCTGTATAGGCTGCAGAGAGAGACCCTCTGGCCATAGAGAACAGACACACACAATTGAGTAAATTGTTCCATCCAGTGCCTGTGTGGGTCATGCTTTTTTTAATTATCCCAAACCTGTAAACCATAGAGTGGGTTGACATATTAGGGCTGCTGTTCCTGATGGCAGGTATTATTATGCTCTTTAGTTTCCTCCACATGGTGGGACTACTTCTGTGGAAATAGTAACAGTTATGAAAATGCAAATTAAAATCACAGTGCGATACCAGTACACACCTACTAGAATGGCTAAAAATGTAAACACTGACATTAACAAACATTAGAGAAAATGTGAAGAAACTAGAACTCTCATATATTGTCGGTACCACATGAAATGTCAAACACTATAACAACTTTGGAAAACAATTTAGCAAGCAATTTTTTTAGAAAGGTTTATATTTGGAAGCATTTTTTTCTTTTTTCTTTTTTCTTTTTTCCTTTTTCTTTTATCTTTTTTCTTTTAGTTAGCAGAAAAGTTAACTATAATCTAGTCTCTTAAAACCATGCAGAAGGGTTTAGGGAAATGTAGCTAACTTATAAGATGCACAGAGCCAGCTTAAAGGAGCAATTCTTACATATTTTCAACTTTCACCTTTAAAATTAATAGTAGCATTCTTCTGTGGGTTCAAATAATTTGCTCAAATTATTTGATATCCTATTTCCTAAACTACAAAAACAAACTATGGAATTCTCATGTAAGAATTCAACTCTTATTAGGTATAGCAGATATTTCTATTAAAAGAAAGATAATTAAAGCCTAAAACAATTTAAGCAATAACTACAAGTGTAACTTGAATATAATGGTACCATTTTCTTTAGCTGTATATGCCTTGTACTTATGATAACTAGACAGATACATAAGCATTATCTGTCTGGTCATCATAAGATTAATGACAGCTAGAGAATAGGCTGAAACAGCCTGAAAAAATGATCTTCTAGGGTTTAGGACACCAGGTAAAGGCTGGACACTGTCCAGAGGAGAAAGGGACAAAGGAGAGGAATCCCAAGGTCAGAACTGTGAGTTGAAACCAGCAGCTGCTGCTGCCAGCACCCATACAAACAAAGGGGGCTCAAGGGATCTACCACCCCAGGAATGGGGAGATAGAGGGACACAGCTTAAGGTTGACTCAGCTTTTGACTCACAAATTTGGTCTGCTGTGTCCCAGGAGTCCTTCCAGACCAGGTGGGGCCTCGCTATTGTTTGCCTTGGGAGCTGGCAAGGGGATAAAGATATATGACGCCCCCAATCTCGTTCCCTACTAACCGGAATTGATTATTGAGGACTCAGAGGGGAGTAGAAATCTTTCCTAAACTGGAAAAGTGAGGGGGCTGCCAGAGAAGGCTGGAGGACTGTCTATGAAAAAGTTTGAGTTACAAGGCTCTTAGCCTCCAGTTAGGAAGCTCTATCACATTGAAAAGTCTGTGTTGTAAAAATACACTCTGACCAGGCACTGAACTGAGAGCTGAAAAAGAGTTTCATCTGCTTGCAGACCAAGGAAGTACACATGAGAAAATTAAAATTAAGTGAGAGAGGCTTTTTCCCTCCCCCAAGGCCCCTAGGAAGCAGTTCTGCAACCAATTACTGGGTTGTGAGCTCAATTTTGAGCAACTAACAGGGAGAGTCCTAACAATCCAGGTCGATCCAAGAATCAAAGAGGAGTGATAACACACAGCCTCCCACCACTAAATCCCTACAAAAGAGAAAGAAATTGAGCATCTGAGTAAACTACATCCTAATCAGATGCCTAAACATCAGCAAAAAATTACAAGTCATACTAAGAAAATGGAAGACATGGCCCAAGAAAAGGAATATACCAAAGCCCCAGAAAAGAACTAATTAGTGAGATGCACACACATTTCCAAAATCAAATTACTGAGTTGAAAGACAATATGACTAAAGAGATAAATGATATCAAGAAGACACTGAGTGAGTGCAAAGAAGAATTTGAAATCCTGAACAAAAAAGTAACAGAGCTCATGGAAATGAAAGACACAATAGGTGAGATCAAAATCATATTAGAGGTGTACAGCAGCAGACTTGAAATGATAGATGAAAGAATAAGTAATACAGAAGACAGAACAGCTGAAATTGAAGAGGGAAAAGAACAGAGAGAGAAAAGAGTGGAAAAAATTAAGCAGGGTCTCAGAGAGTTGAATGACAATACTAAATGCAACAACATACATGTCATGGGAGTTCCAAAAGGAGAAGAGAAGGGAAAAGGGGCAGAAATAGTATCTAAGGAAATAATAGCTGAACATTTCCCAATTCTCATGAAAGAAATGAACTTACATGTCTATGAAGTGTACCATACCTCAATCAGAATAAATCCAAATCGACCTACTCCAAGATGCATACTACTCTGAATGTCAAATGTCAAAGATAAAGAGAAAATTATCAGAGCAGCAAGGGAGAAGCAAATTATCACATACAAGGGATGCCCCCAGTAAGACTTAGCGTGGATTTCTCTTCAGAAACCATGGAGGTGAGAAGGCAATGGTATGATACAATTAGAATACTGAAAGAGAAAAACTGCCAGCCAAGAATTCTTGATCCAGCAAAATTGTCCTTCAAATATGAAGGTTAATATAAAATATTCACAAACAAACAGAAGCTAAGAGAGTTTTCAAAAAAGAATCTACCTTTGTAGGAAATATTAAAGGAAGCCTTAGAATCTGAAATAAAAAGACAAGAGTGAGAAGCTTGGAGGAGAGTATAGAAGAAAGAATAGAGAAAGGATAAGCAAAAGAGTAAAAAGAAAGACAAAAATATATGAAAACCAAAGAATAAAATTATGGAAGTAAATAATGCATTTACAGTAATATCATTGAATATGAATGTATTAAACTCCCCAATTTAAAAAAAAAACAGGCTGACAGAATGGGTTAAAAAAACATGAGCCATTCATATGCTGCAAGAAACTCACCTTAGACCCAGAGAAACAAACCAGCTGAAAGTGAAAGTTTGGAAAAAAATACTCCATGCAAATCATAACCAAAAAAGAGCAGGGGTAGCTATATTAATATTGGACAAAACAGATTTAAAATGCAAAAAGTGTTATAAGAGATACAGAAGGCCATTATATGTTAATAAAAGGGACAATCCACCAGTCATATAACAGTCATAAATATCTATGCACCTAACCAAAATACATGAGAAAAACTCTGGCAAAACTGAAGGGAGAAATAGACATCTCTACAATTACCATTGGATATTTCAACACACCACTCACATCATTAGATAGAACAACTAGACAAATCAACAAGGAAACAGAGAACTTGAACAATATGATAAATGAGTTAGATCTAACAGACATACACAGAATGCTGCATCCAAACTCAGCAGGTTACACATACTTCTCAAGTGCTGATGGATCTTTCTCCAGGATAGACCACTTGTTAGGGCACAATGCAGCTCTCAATAAATATAAAATGATTGAAATTATATAAAGCACCTTCTCACATCATAATGGAATGAAACTGGAAATCAATAATAGACAGGAAAAAAGTAAATTCACAAATGTGTGGAGGCTGAACAACACACTCCTAAACAATCAGTGGGTCAAAGAAGAAATTGCAAGTAAAATCAGTAAATATATTGAGACAAATGAAAATGAGAACACAATTTATCAAAACTTATGGGATATAGTGAAGGCAGTCTTGAGAGGGAAATTTATAGCCCCAAATGCCTGTATTAAAAAAGAAGAGAGCTAAACTCAAAGATTTAACTGAATAACTAGAGAAACTAGTAAAAGAACAGCAAACCAACCCCAAAGCAAGCAGAAAGAAAGAAAGATTAGAGCAGAAATAAATGAAATTGAGAACAAAAAGAAAATAGAGAAAATCAACAAAATCAAAAGCTGGATCTTGGAGAAGATCAATAGAATTGACAAACTGCTAGCTAGACTAAAAAAAGAGAGAAGATGCAAATAAATACAATCAGAAATGAAAAGGGGAAGTTAAGACTGACCCCACAGAAATGAAAAGGATCATAAGAGGGTATTATGAGAAACTGTATGTCAACAAACTAGACAACCTAGACAAAATGGACAAATTACTAGAAATGCACAACCAACCTACATTGACACTACAAGATATACAAGAACTTAACAAAGCAATCACATTTAAGGAGATTGAATCTGTCATCAAAAATCTCCCAGCAAAACAGTCCAGGACCAGATGGCTTCACAGGTGGATTCTACCAAGCATTTAGAAAAGAATTAACATCAATCCTGTTTAAACACTTCCAAAAAATTGAAGAGGAGGTAAAATTACCCAACACATTTTATGAAGCCAACATCACCCTAATACCAAAGCCAGATAAAGATACTACAAGAAAAGAAAATTACAAACCAATCTCTCTAATGAACATAGATGCGAAAATTCTCAATAAAATGCTTGCAAATTGAATCCAACAGCATATCAAAAGACATACACATCACGACCAAAAGGGATTTATTCCTGGTAGACAAGGCTGGTTCAACATAAGAAAATCAATCAACATAATACACCACATTAACAAATTGAAGGACAAAAACCACATGTTTATCTCAATTGACACAGAAAAGGCATTTGACAAAATCCAGCATCCTTTTTTTGATAAAAAAAAAACACTTCAAAAGATAGGAATAGAAGGAAAATTCCTCAATCTTATAAAAGGCATATATGAAAAACCCACAGCCAACATCATACTCAATGCAGAAAAGTTGAAAACTTTCCCTCTAGGATCCAGAACAGTACAAGGATGCCGATTGTCACCATTGTTATTCAATATTGTACTAGAAGTTCTAGCTAGAGCAATTAGACAAGAAAAAAAAAAGGTATCCAAATAGGAAAAGAGGAAGGAAAACTCTCACTTTTTGAAGATGACATGATCCTGTATTTAGAAAATCCTGAAGTATCCATGACAAAGCTAGTTAAACTAATAAATGAGTTTAGCAAAGTGGCAGGATACATGATCAACATGCAAAAATCAGTAGTGTTTTTGTATGCTAGTAGTGAACTATCTGAGGAGGAAATCAGGGGGAAATTTCCATTTACAATAGCAACAAAAAGATTCAAATACCTAGGAATTAACTTAACCAAAGAAGTACAGGACCTGTATGCAGAAAACTACAAAACAATGCTAAAAGAAATTTAAAAAGACCTAAATAAATGGAAAGACATTCTGTGTTCGTGGACTGGAAGAATAAATATTGTAAAGATGTCAATCTTACCCAAACTGATTTATAGATTTGATACAATACCAATCAAAATTCCAGCAGCCTACTTTACAGAATTAGAAAAGGTAATTACCAAATTTATTTGGAAGGGAAAGTGCACCCGAACAGCCAAAAGCATCCTAAAAAAAGAAGAGCAATGTGGGAGGAATTTCACTGCCTGACCTTGAAATATATTACCAAGCTACAGTGGTCCAAACAGTATGGTACTGGCATAAAGATAGAATAGAATCAGTGGAATAGAATTGAGAACCCAGAAATAAACCCCCACCTATAATGTCAACTGGTTGGTTTTTCAAAAAATTATTTATTTATTTATTTTTCAATTGTTTATATTTTCAAATTTTATTTTTTATTTTTTTTTTA
>PVKH010014590.1:0-16426 GCA_004027955.1 Chaetophractus vellerosus
TATACTGGTAGCATTTCCTACTGCCTTGAATTTCCAAGAGGAAACGAATATGAGGAAACTTTCAGCATAGTGAGTGAATGTTGTTAAATAAAAACAAAATGAGGACTTAAAAATATTATAAAGGGCTTTTTGAATGAAATAAACATAGAAAACCTTCCCCACTGAGTATCTGTTAGCCATTTCCTTTGGCTCACACTGCCTGCTTAGGGAGATGATCTTTACAAAAAGTTCAATTCTCTCTTTGTAAGCCTAGTGAAGTCTCCCCAGTGGAGCATTTGTGTTCCATTTATATTTTAATGTTGTTTTCTAAAATTTTTATTATAGTCCCCCCCTTACATGAAGTTCAATGCATGAATATTAATAAACAGAGAACAGATTTCTTTACTTTTCTTAAGAACATAAAATTTTAAAATCTATCTGCACAGAAAAAACAAGAAAGGGAAAAAATCCGTCTACTTATTAAATACCTTATAAACATTTTTAAATGCAGTATTTAAAATAAATATATATTGCAACGTGAGGACCCTGTGTCTGTCAGCAACCAACAGCAAGAATCGAAAAGGGCAATGAGCAGACTAGACTGGTCAGTCACAGATAAGTCATCACATGGATTTGTCCTCAAGGAGACCTACTATTTGATCACATCTATAATTTATGTATAAAGAAAATATGTTCTTTACCTTTGGATACTCAACACGGAATTATAGAATAACAAAATTTGTTCTGGGGAAAAGATAGCATTTGAGGGAAGAATTCTGGTTTTGCAATTAGCAAGATAGGTTGAATCCTGGCTATAAAAAATGTTAGCTGTCTGACCATGGATATATAATATTTCTGTGGGCTGCAGTTTTCACATTTATACAATAGATACACCGATATCTACTTTACAGGTTCATAATACAAATCAAATAAGATATTATCCAAAGCTTCGATGCAGTGGTTCACACATAAAACTCAATAAATGATATTGCAAAAAGATTAATGTTTACAGATCACTTTCGCACATACTATTTCATTGTAGACTAAAAAGTTATTCTATGAAGTACTGAGGGAATGAGATCCCTGGAAGGTAAATGACTTGTGTCTCCTTACACGGGAAAGTAGAAGCCTGGCCAGTTGTGAGTTGTTTCTCTGACACAAAGCTTTGCTATGGAATGACTCTTTTTAGCTCAGTGTAAAGTCACTGGAAACATCTTCCCAATCTGTTTTTGGTCTGCCAAACTTTTGTCTATATGATTTGCCATTTTGTTTCTCATGGCAAATTAAACTGTGGTTTTCTGAGATACCTAAAGGTGAGGTGTGTGTATGTGTTACACTCATGTGTGTATGGAGTTGCAGAGGGATTCTACATTTCAATGAAGTTCTGATCCTTCCAGATTTTCTAATAATGCCTTAATTTTCGATCAAGAATGCCTTACCTTCTCAAACATCAGGACAGAGAGAAGGGTAAAAGGGAAGGGATCTTACCAAACTTTTATGATAACTTTTCAAACTATGTATCTTCGTATTTTTATGTGAGGAAACTAAGGTTCAAAGAAATTAAATAGTTTGTCCAATATTACACAACTATTAACTGGTGATATTAGCATTTAAAACTGTGTCTTTTTCAGTCCAAAGCTTCTATTTTTTTAGTAATTCTTCTTATAGATTCTATTTCTGAAATTACCACTGCCCTAGTTGTTATCTTAGGGAAGCCACTTATCCCATTAGTTTTTGATTTGGGTTTAATTATTTCAAAAAAGATTACTTTTAAAAATAGAGAATTTTCTTAATACCTTCATTTTATCTCGTGCCCAGTTTCTGATAGAGAATAGAATACACAGATTTCCTGAGGCTAAACAAGCTGTAGTAATTTTAATTGTTCTAGTCAATAGAACTGGCTAGGGGAAAAAATTATTTCTTGCCTCCTTACTGACCTGGATTAATCAAAACAAATCAATACTTAAAGCCAAAGAATGGAAATAGCCACTTCCTTCTGTTCTTTGACAGAATTGCCGAGGGACCCGTAGTTTATATATATTTTTCTATATCCACTGTGACTTCTGAAACAATCTCTGATCTCAGAAATGTGAAACCTGGTAGAGCTACCCAAAATACTAGCAGTGTTTATCCACAGATCATGGTTCAATTTGTACTTTGAAAGAAATTGCTGCTTCATGTTATATAGACATAGTCTCTCACTAAGTAGACTAACATATTTCACTGGTGCTGAATATCATGGGAAGAATAAGAAAAGTTTACATTTTGCTATATCATTCACAAACAGTATGACTCATTTTGTTAAATTTATCAGTAAATGTTATTTCACAAAATATTACAAAGACAAATACTGTCTTTAATGGATGTTCCATAATTTGGACCACTCTTTTGAAAAATAAAACAACCACACACAGAAATTAATGGCCATAAAATAGAAGATCTCAGTCCTTTTCTCACCCTTTATACTTGTATTTTCTAGGTAAGCTAGCATAATTATACATACACCTGTACCTTTACTGAACCCCTTAGCTCCTTTTTTACTGGCGACCCTCCTTTCTTACTAGTTCTTAAGCAAAGATTTTATTTCTTTTGGGCAGGTCAGTACTGCCTAGCCTCTGAAAAATCAAATGTTCACAACCTACACTACTTACATTGGTTATTACTTGTATCTAAACCAGTTTAAAATGTACAGATTAAGCCTGTTTGCTCTATTTTCACCCCTGAAAAAACTGCATCAGCCAGTATATCTAAGGTCAATGTTTTTACTTTCATGGGCCACCTAATTCTACCCTCAATGGGCCTCAGGAAAACTGACATTCTCTATTTTACTTCATCCTTAAGCATTTGCACACCTATTTACACAAATTAATAATGGGTGAGTCATAATTTACCCTAGTTTCCATAAAAGAAGAAACATGAATTTCTCAAAATTGCTAGGAAGCTAAAAGTGACAACAACAAAAATGCAAATCCCCATTTTTATTGAACATGGAGAACGTGACTCTGTCTAGTTTGGTTTGTGTAGCTATTATTCTGTTGTTAATTTTAAAATGGGTTGCAAACATTTATTTAATCTTATTGCACCAATAGATTTTTTTTAAGAAAGCGACAATAAATCAAAGTTGGCATTGTGCTTCATGATACACATTGATGTAGAAACTTAAAAACAATGTATATTTTTCCATTTGCATTAAATGTGGTCTAATAATGAAGGGCTGTGCTAGCTCATATGTTGTAATCAATCATATGTTAGTACTTGGTAATAATATTTATCTTCTCACTGCAATCGAGGAATCCCACTCACAACAGCCTTTCCATTAAGTATTCTCTTTCCTTCAGGGCACTGAAGCAGATGGCCCGGCACTTTAATTAAATTTTACAAAAGTTAGAAATTAAGATAGGAAAATATACACTGTTTAGAGCTACAAGAAGAGCCATGCTATATGCACCCCCTTCTTCCCTGGTTATATTAAAACTGACCTTTGGTGTCCTCATGCAATTTTTATTGACTTCTTATATAAATAGTTAAAATCATTATTCTCTCTTAATCTCTGAGATTCAGCAGGAAGTTTTAATGGGTCTTTTTGATTTGTTTTGTTTTGAGGGAAAAAAGCCTATTTGAACAATGGGTGTTTTTCATTTTTTCTAGTTTAGTGATAAATTGAACTGCTTATCACTAATCACTAATCTGTCAAGCAGAAAGAAGCCACTCTTTCTGGTGATATATAGCCTATAGTTTGTTTTGTTCCGTATATGACCATAATGTTTGTGTAATTATTTCATTTTACTATTAAACTTTATAGAAGCATCAAAAGATGACTTTTGCTAAAGCATGAGGAATAAACATAAGCAATCTTCTCAAACTACACCACATATTAGACTGCTTAATCTCATTACTAAAAATCTGCTTTATTCAGAATTGTTAACATTTTTATAACATCTTCATGTCTGGAATTAAAATTTCAGATAACTAATTTCAGAAAGTGGAATCCTATCTTACGTTCATTCATTAATTTATTATTTATCAAGCATTTATTGATTACCCCCTATGAGCCAGAAGCTTGGTTAGATGCTAAGAGAAAAGATGAGAAAGATGCTATCAGTCCCTTCTCTGAAATAGTTTAGATTGGCATCTGATTTTGAGAGTCTTGCCTTACCAAGAATTCTATTAATTTAAGGCTAAAATGGATATACTACAAAGATTCAAGAGTGATTCAATTCCAGAAAGTTTTGTTCTGGGAAGTAGACATTTCTGGATGGAGTTGTGTTCCCACCAGACAGTTTAGTCTGCTTCTTCCTTAGGTCTTTCACAGTGTGCAGGGTTTACCTTACATTGATGCTTCCAAGCATGTTTAATAAGAATCTTTTCTTAAATACATTGAATTGATTTTTAATAATTTTAAATTATTCACATAAATTACTTTTGGGAAAAATAGTATGCTTTTCTCCAAAAAAAAGTAAAATTGGGAAAAGCTGGGCACACTGAACATATTTGTTCATTTTCTCATGATATTAATTCTTAATTCATAAATATACTCAGTAACATAAAGCATACATAAAAGGAGAATAATGCTATACTTCAGATTCTTTACATTCTCTAAATAAAATTCAGGAAATTTCTGTATATCCATGTAGAGATTAATGTATTTGGTAGCAGTGCAAGGGTGGGAGCTGTGAGTGATCTGGGAAATAAAATTCTTATGGGTTAAATACTATTTTTAAAATCCAAAACATTGGAATGGTGTAAGTTCTAATAAATTGTACAAGAATTTCATATTTTAATACAGAAGTTTATTTATGGATTTTTTTTTCATAAAAAAATTTTTGTAGATCAAATAAGTATTCCCTTGGCTTTCAGTGCTTATTTAACATAGCATCTGCCACTCTTTAAATGCACCTTTGAAATACAGAGATAATGTTCCCTAAATATAAAACAGCTGCCTAATCAAGTTTTCATATCAGTATCAAACTGTTTTTGAAATCAGATGTCAAAACTGAAATTGCAAGTGTATTTTTTGAGACAGACTCTTTTTTTTGTTTCATTCAGAATGGCATAGTCTTTCCTACTAGAAAAGTACTTTACTTTCCCTTCCCCAAATAATAAGACAAAATATATTCAATTCAAGTTGACATTCCTTCATATATATTTTAGTTACTTTAAACACATGAGAACTTCATGTGAAGGATAACTATCCCTTTTAGAAGGTTTGAAAATAGCCCTCTTAAAAGCTTTGGCTCACGATAGAAGACTATCTTTCTTATAGAATCATCAGTCTGTTAAATGCTGAAATAATGCATCTCTGTGGGATTTTTTTTTTTAACTTTTTATTTTTCCTCCGCATGTGGGAACCTGGTGCTCAATCGTTCAATCACTGAGCCACATCATCTCCCTTGAGTTGGTATTTTTGGTTGTTTGCTTGTTGTTTTTTTTTTTGTTTTTTTTTTTTTTTCTTTTTGGAGGCACTGGGAACTGAACCTGGGACCTCCAGTGTGGAAAGCACGCATGCAACCACTTGAGCCACATCTGCTCCCTGCAGTTTTAAATTGTATCATTGTTCATGAATATTAATCTAAATAATCCTGGTATGGAAATTTGGACTTCTTGTGAATTACTTCAGAGAGTATCTCTTTTCATGATGTTGATAAATCTATGCCATGAATGAAGAATATTATGAGGGAAATGTTTATAATCCCTGTTTTCTTCATTTATAAAATAAGAATAATAGCATTTGATTTAGAGTGTTCCTTCTAGAAGAAAATGAGATCATTGGTAAAATACTTAGAATGTTGCCTAAAATATAATAAGCACTAAATAAATGTAAGTTTTGATTCTAATATGCTGATTTGTAGTTCACTGTGTGTGGAGTACATGGAGGAGTTACTGTTTCATAAAATCTTGTTAACTCTTAGTGTTACTAAAGAAAAAAGACAACGTAGGTTATGTTAATGAGAAAAGTAGTATAATTTTTCACTGCTTTTTAAATGAAAATCTCTATACAATATGGAATTTTAAAATAATGAAAGATATTGAATATGCTATTAATTTGTTTTAAAAGGTTTTTGTCATAATTAGTGATTAAAATGGAGTTCACAGGACCCTGTTTAATTTTGCATTGTGAGTAGTTTACAAAGAATTAAAAAGTGCCATGAATTTTGCTAGTCAGAGCTTTTTTTGGCCATTGAAATGACACAGACTAAAAGAAACAGACGGCATTTTAAGTGAGAAAAAAACCATTTTTATGGTACATTAAGAATTAATCGACCAGAAATCCAGGATATTACACTGGATACAGCTGATGGCAGGTGTTATTTTATTTTCAGAAAATCTATATTTCATAAAGATCATAAATAAAGGGTGAATTTTAAATCTATTATATGCTACTAGGAAGAATAATATGTGATTAGTCTAGTAAGGAAAAGAAGAAAATTTACTTCTGTAAGTAGTCTTTTTCTCTTTCATTATTCTGTGATAATTCTTTGGGTCAAAATTGAGAAATGCTTGCTGCAGTCTAAAACTTACCTTGAGTCAAAGCTTTTATTTCCATTGCCATAAGAATCTATTCAAATCAATAATTGCTAATTGCAGAGTTCATTGGTTTGAAAGGTTTGAAATGGACATTCTTAAGTACAAACTACTTTACTAAAGACTACCTTAAAACCAAAAATAATCCTGATCATTTCAATTCTCAAGTATTCGAATTGGAACAGATGTATCATATAGGAATAGCGTTTCATTTTTATTACTTTTCCATCCATCATTGAGCCAAATCACATTTAAATATGGAGTTGGGAGGTGAGGGGAGAAGGAAGTAGAAATTACATTTCTTTGAGTTCTGTAAGCATTCATAGGCAAAAGAGAATTTGTTTAGCATAACAAATCAGCACATTTCTCCCTTCCTTACTCTGGTGCAGACAAACAGAATTTTTCTTCTTGATTTTAAGACCACAATTATATACTCACTCACTTGTACATACAAGAGTTGGGAGTACTTTGCTTAGTCTGTTCCTTACAACAATAAATGTGTGGGTTAACACCAATACTTATAAGAAATAATTTTTAAAAACCTCTTTAAAATAATTAATATCTCCTCTTTCTCTCTTTCCTTGCCTCATTTAAGATCTCATTATTCATTAACAAAAATATATTTTACTGTTGCATTGTAACTATCTTCCTAGGCACTCAAAGTGCCCTGAAATCCATTAATGATTAATAAGCTACAAAATCAATTTATTTGTGACCTTTTTCAATGTTGTGACCACACACATACATTTTTCTAGAAGTGCTCAACATAATAAATTACAAACTTATTAATAATAAAAGTATATTTAAGCCAATTGCCTCAATTTAGAATTATTTAGGTTTTAATCTATATAATTAAAAGCACAGACAGCAACTACAAATGAGTTGATCACTTTAAAGAACATGTGATGTAGTTTTCATTTGTCTGTGTGCTAACCATTAAGTGAATGTTTTACTGTAAAAGAATCCCTTAGCATTTCCAGGTAATAACTCATGAATGGCTTTGTGTTTTTGTTCCTGTATTAAAGCATCTCTAATTCTTCCATTTCTTATCTTATCTTACAGGAAATAAACGATGTGGATGTACAGGAACTTGTAAGAAGGTCAATTGGAAGGTTAACGATTATTCGGCAGACATTTCCAGTCCCCCAGAATATAAGCCAGAGATGTTTCCGTGGCAACCATCGAATATCTTCAACATTGTGTGATCCAAAGGATCCATTTGCTCAGAATATGGAGGTATATTCTAAATGCAGGGGTATTTTTTCCAGGTGCTTTTTTGATGGGCAACTGCAAAGAGACTTTTTTTCAAGTTGCATTGGATTCAATTATGCATGTTAGTATTTTCTCAAATATTCTCCTCCAGTGATTTAATAAGTCTGATGGGAGGGAATGTTAAAAGTCTCTGCCTTTGATACTTTGATTCCATTATAGGAAAATATCTACTTGTTTGATAAAAATATAGTAAGTAAAGCTTACTTCCTTCTAAGCAAATAGATCCCTAGCATTTCCCATGATAGACTTTGTGATTGGTTTCTCAATTTCAAATTCCACAGTATTAAGCTAATAGATATGTTTAACTTCCCTGGTATAAAGAGAGCAAAAAATTTGTACTTAAAAAAAAACAAAAAAACATTAAGTTTGTAATTCCATAATTTGACTAACTTAACCAAAATATAAATATGTTATAGTATAATATAGCCGTATATCTCACTTAGATGGGATATAGCTGAAACCTTCACCATTCAGAACACAGCTAAAAATTTGAAGTAAACAAGATCTCTGAGCAGCAAAGGGAATACCAAGTTTCTGCAGCTTACTCATAAAAATGCTCATTAAACACTCACCCGGAGCCTATTTATTTTTCTTAAGGAAAATCCTATCAGATCTTTTTATTTCTCTTTACACCAGACGTCTCAAGATATCAATTTGAAGGGGGTGTTACAAAGGGCAGGCACACTGACAACAGCAGGAAGCCCTAAGGAGCACTCTCTAGCAAGGCAAGAGACAGAAAAAAGAAATCAATCAGATACAAAAACTCAAACATCCTATCAGTGTAGGACTTCTGTAAAAACAACCCTGTGTGATAAAACATTCCTAAGGATATCACAGTGGTATACCACTAGTATATTAATTACTATTTGAGCAATAACCCTGAGATAACAACAAAGATTAACATCATGGTCAACTTCAGCAGTCAGGAATCCATAAGATATATTTTAGAAATCTATTCCTTCAAAATGTTTAATATGGAAAATATTTTAGTATTTAGAGAAGTTCAGTTTGAACAGTTTAAAATTATAACCAAGGAGAGAGGACTAGTCAATCCCCAATAATGCCAGATAAATAAAATTATTTTACAAAACTACTTCTGCTTTAGAAAGACCACCTCAGAACCTCCCCATCCTTAGTCAGCTTGGATTTTTCTTTTAGATGAATCACCATTTACCCAACCATTTCTTCATAATTTATTAACCTTGTAATGTACTAGGCAGCTGACCAGGTATCCTTGTTTTCCCCATCACGCTTACCACCATGCTTTGTACCTTGTGGATTTCAAGTTCATTGAGGAAAAGACAATAGTCAAAGTAAGCACTCTGGCGCCTTAACAGGACCTGCATAAATTTTAGTAACTTTCCTATAATGAACCATCTTTGCATATAAATTGGTCATGAATATAATTTATATAAAAGTGATTAAATTCTATATGGAGAAAATATGGAGAAAGTTTGTTTTCGAAAATATTTATGTCAAAAGAAATAGCAGGAAATGAAACAGAAATTTTAGTGAAATTATTGACTGTGCCATTTAGGGAAGTCAGAAAGTAACTATATAGCATTTTAAAGCACATTCACATAATGGCATAACCCTTCCATTCCCATTAAAGAGTTCCTTGACATCAGGGAGCAAATCTTCCATTTCTACATTCTCAGCCCTATCAGATGATTAAGGCTGTGTAGGAAGTGTCCCCTCACTCCTCCTCTCCCCACATATTCCCCTCAAACTCACAGATGGAAGAAAACAAGCCAATTAATTTTCCTTTGAGATTTATTACATATGAACTTCCCACTTAATGTGTGATAGAATTTGACTGAATAATATATAAAAGGAAAACTGACAGAAACTTTTATGTGGGAAAATTTATGTAATTAAGAGTCCAAATGCAGGGCTCTTATACTTAAAATTCTCCTCCTTGCTTTGGTAAAGAATTTTGTCTCACTGAAGTTAGAGAAAGCAGCAAAATAAAATGCACCTTTGGATTAAATTCTCATCAGCAAGGCTCCACTGACCAATAATTTGGGAGTTGTGAAATAGCCTTCTCACTGGAGTTCATAAAACAATGCCAGTAAATATGATCACAGACAGACTTATATTCTCTGAGAGTTCAGAAGGGTACAATTAAACAGATTCATAAAAAAATAAAGGTATTCAAATATGACTCAAGTAAGCCCTAAAAAATGCAACTTATATAACTCAACGTAAAGAGAGGATAAGAGGATACAGTGGCCTGTGTAGATGTCTGTAGACTGTTACAGTTATTTTAATATGACAAAGAAAGGGATGTATGATTTGGGAATAACAAGAAAACAAGCTTCACAAATCTTTAAATTAGCGTCAAGAAAGATCAAAATCTAAAATTAACTGAAGTTGAAAAATAAATGTTAAAGAAAACCTTTTAGCTAAAACAATATTTCTTGGCATATATGGAGCAAGGAGGTAGTGAGACATTTACTGCTTGGTAAAACTCATATCAACTTGGCTGCTAATGGAGAGAAAACAGAAGTGTTCAAATCCTTTTGCTTCTGTTTTCTCCACCTAAGAAAAATGACCTTCAAATTGAAAATCTTAGAGTAAAAGTCATGAAAAGAAAAGTGTATCTGTGGCTTAGAGGAGCGGGAGTTTGGAGATAGTAAGTCTTGGCCTCTATGTTGGAACCATTATGCTAAGAACAAGAAAGAGAATGCCTTACTCTTGTCTTTCCTAGTTAGATCACATCTGCAATAACATGTCAGTCCTGGGTGCTAATGTTTAACAGAAACATTGGAAAACAAGGAAAGTATCCTTAGAGAAAGAGGACTGAGATAATGAGCAGCCCAGAAACTATACCAGATGTATAGAAGGAAAGAAAATGTTTGAGAGCAAGTGATAGATGCTGCCAAAAACTGAAAGGTTGTCTCATTAGAAAAGGTGGGTGCTGGTGTACAGTGAGGTCAGAGAGCAGACATAGTGACAGGAAGGTGGAGAGAAATGTTTGGTCAGATAGTGGGATATTGCAGTTTAAGATTTTAGAGTGGTGTGTTTTTTTGTCCAGCGAATAATCAGTTGTGTTGGTTGCAGACAGAGTAAAAGTGAAGATCATCTGTGTAGAAATTGAAATGGCCTTTTTTAATGCTGAGAGATAGTTTGGGATCACTATGAGTGAGGAGTCAAAGACCTCATGAATAAAGAGTGACCAAGAGGTCAGTAGATGACGGCAATAAGGAGCGATAAAGTGTGGCATAGCAGAGAAAATGAATCTCAAAGAAGAATGGGCACTTGCCTGGAAAAGAACAGATTTGATGGGTATTAGAAAGCTCAAAGAATATCTTCAGCAACTTTTGATCCTGCAGTTTGAAAAATGAACAAATGACTAGAGGCAGTCATTTGTAAAGAACACCTGTTATATCCCACCACAAAGTACTCACCTTTAAGATTAGCATAGATGCTCCCAGTACATGCCTCAAGGTGTGCAAAATAGGCTATGCTACAGAAGTTTCAGGTTTGTATGGAATCTAGTTTGCTAGTTTGCTAAAGTCTTGACTTTTTAAAAAAAACTTTTTAAACAACTTTATTGAGATATAATTGACATACAATAAACTGCATATATTTAGACTGTACAATATGATAATTTTTTAAAAGATTAGAGCAGGTGTAGGTTTACAGAAAAATCATGCAGAAAGTACAGAATTTCCATATACCAGCCCTGCCACACCTTCAGTTTTCCCCATTATTAACATGTTGTGTTAATGTGGTAACTTTGTTACCAATAATGGAGTGATACTGTAATTATATTAACTATAGTCTATACTCAATAGTTCACTCTTTGTGTTGTACTGTTCTATGGTTTGTTTTTTGTTTATTCTGGTAACATATACACAACCTAAAATTAATTGTTTTAACCACTTTCAAGTATACAATTCAGTGGTGTTAATTACATTTACAATGTTGTGCTGACATCACCACCATCCTTTCCCAAAATTTTCCATCATCCAAAACAGAAACTCTGTACCAATTAAGCATTGGATTCCCATTCCCTGTCCCCCACCCCTGCCCCTGGTAACCTGTATTCTAATTTTTTAGTCTATTACTTTTGACAAAGCCATCTAAATTTAAACTCCAATTTCTTTTTTCCCTTTCCACATCCTTTCTTTTCTTTTATTTGACAACTCTTTATTATATATATAGTATATGTATATATACTATATATATATATATATATGCCAGGTTCCAGGCTAAGAAAAATACAAGGGGTGTAGAAAAATATATAATATAAGAGTCCTTGTCCAGAAGGACTCACATTTTAGTGTGAAAGGAAGATTTAAAAAAATTCTTACCATCCTAATACATTTCAATAAAGATAGGTGCTGAGTGTTAGAGGAGACTAAAAGAGGACTGTCTGATTTAGCCTGGGGCTGGGGAGAGTCCTGAGAAGTTGTCAAGTCTCCTAGTATGTAACCTTTGAATTGAATATTAAAGGAAATTAATTACTTGGAGAAAGGTAAATTTTCTACTACAACAATCTCATATACACACTTAAAAGTAGTCAGTATAGGAAAAAGCAAGATAAAGGCAGAGAGAGAAAAGCAAGCAAGTTTGAGGTAGTAGAGACAGGAGAGGTTAGAAAAGGCCAGATTACTGGGTATCATGATAAGAAGGAGCCAACAAAAGGTGTGCCCTTGATTTCTGATGACCTCAGCCCACCCAGCCAGTCCTGTCACCCACCCTTCCCAAGTCCTCTACAACTCAGCCAAGTTAGCCATGGGTAAACAAAACAATGCACTTTTTCATTGTTAACATGTTATGACTCAACAAGCATGGAAAATAATTGTCAAACTAAAATTAGAGTGGGAATGAAATTTCTTGGCTCTCAGGTCAGTGCTTCTCCAAATACATCATCAAAAACAAAAACAAGGATTTGAAATGTGAACATATGGAAGAGTAGGCTAGAATACCACTCAGTACATAGCATTCTGATTTAGTGGCTGTACTTGAAAAGTGAGATTTTGTTTAAAGGACCTGTAGAATAAAAAACATCTAAAGGAAAAGGAAAATGCCCTGCAATACTGAATCATTATAAACAGAATGAGTTAGTCTAAATGGGTCTAAAATCTAGCCTATTAACGTATTCTGTGCACAAATATTGCTGACCATCCAAAATGTAAGAAAATTTCAAGCCTGAACCCAAAGCAGTTCATTGCATTTATATAAACCAGTGATTCTCAAAGACCTGTCTGTGGACTTTTCCTGCAGGCTGCATAGGAATCTTTGGGAAGCTATAAAACAAAAATGTACAGAATCCAGGCTGGGCTCTTGGAATTCAAACTCATTAACTCTGGTGTAAGGCAAGGAAGTCTCTGTGTTTTTTTAAAAACTGCCCTGGTGATTCTGAATGTCCACATCAATTTCAAGTCATCAAAATAATGATATTAATAATCCTCTATAGCTAAACTGCTTCTAAAGTGTCCTTGTCTTTGATATTAATGGTATTTACTTTGGAAAACTTAATGGAGAAGTGATAGATTTGCATGGTAAGTGTCTATCAATTACATCTTATTAGTAATTGGCTTGACATTTCAGGTTTTTTTAATCTACCATGAGTTCCAAAACAACCTAAAATGATATAGTTGAATGCGATTAAGTTGTCTTCTCATAATCAAACACATAGAGATAAGGTTCACATTAGAAAAAACAAAAAACTAGTTTCTCTAGTATTCATCTGGTGGGGGGAGAAGGTAAGGGGAAGAACAGTCAGCTCTAATATTACCTTATAAAGAAAAACCCGTGTTCAATGTCTCTTGAAAAAAAGGCCTACTTTCATGAATATGAATTGCACAAAATGATGTTAACAAATACAGATGATTAAAGATTTTACCTGGTAAGTGGAAGAAAATGCACAATACATGTTAGGAAGCTCTTATAAGTTGTTCATAGCATCAAACTCTTCCCTTCTCCTGCCTAATTATCCCAGTAGTTGAAGCTTAGTACTGTCTGTGATAATGGCAGAAGATTCCATACATTTCCTTTATGATTAATTATAATCAAAGGACAATCAACATACTGTCCCCTCAGTTTTCAGGAAAAACTGTGATAAAAAGATATTTAAAAGAATCTGCAAAAATTTAAATGCTTTTAGATGGAATTAACTTTCATAGCTACATTGATCCTGTCTTATTTTATGTTGGGTTTTTACTTCAGAGAGGTAATATAATAACATTTAACAACTTTCATTGACCTGGGAGACCTCTCGGTGTTCATATTTTCTAAATAATTTCTAATTTCTTTGAAAAAATAAGCACTTTTAGTAATTAATTGACAACATGAATAGTAGTTCTGACAAGACTTAAGTGTATGAGTTTAATAGACCTTAGCAAATATTAGCTGTAATTCACTCTCAGCCTATATAGAAGAAAGATAATAACATGATTGCCTTAGAAGAAGAAATCATTTACTAAACACACATTCACTGACAGTTAACAGTTTACAGTATTTGTCACGTTAATGTATCGCAATGCGTGTGAATAGCTATATAATTTTTAATATATCCTTGATCATTGTAATGTTTATGAATGGTGTGGTTTCTTTTCACATTTTCGTTACGGAATCCCCTATAGATCCAAATGTAGTCACAGATGACTGCTTCCTTTTTTGCACCTATGATACTCATCTTACATGTAAGATCAGTTGATATTGTTCTAGCTGAATAACTAAAATGCAAAACCTTGACATATTCAGAAAAATGTATTATTCAGTTTGCTCTTCCAATCTTAAACCCTTAGATTCTTACCTCTTGAGAATGAAATAAAGGCCAGTGATTTTCCAAGGTCTGACATTAACAGCCCTGCCTCTGTAGAAACCTCTTTTTTATCTTTTCTTTCACACTTAAATAAGATGAAAAAGCAATTGAGGCATACAATCAGACAAGACTTCATTCTCAATGGCAAAATTGCCCAGGAAATGAAAAAGAAACCTCTGCTTAATAAATAACCCAGGAATCCAGCTATCTATGACATGAATGGAAGGAGCTGACAATGCCTTCTTATTCTTGATGATTAGTATCAATAATTCTAGTGATCACTGTCTAATGTCTTTTCAGATCTCCAACCTTTACATATATGACACGGTGCTTCTGCTTGCTAATGCTTTTCATAAGAAGCTTGAGGACCGGAAGTGGCACAGCATGGCCAGTTTGTCATGTATCAGAAAGACCTCCAAACCCTGGCAGGGAGGGCGGTCCATGTTGGAGACCATCAAGAAGGTAACTTCTGGTTAACATTTCACTCTTCTTACTTTTGATGTAAGGAGGATACAATAAATCATTCTTAGGTGAAATATCTTTTAGAAGAATATTTTTTCTCACTAACATTGATATCAATTCAAAGTACAATCATCATTATATTGGGGATATGAAATATTAATAAAAAGGACAGAGGGTCACATACATCTATATAAAGAGGCCTCTTTATTTGTAAAGAAATTTGTAAGCAAGAAAAATTAATGGTTGAAATATTTTAAATTGCGTTGACTATATCATCAGGGTTAGAGATGCTGACAGTATTCTGGTGCCTGTCACAGAATACTTT
The DNA here is from genome assembly GCA_004027955.1 of Chaetophractus vellerosus. Classification (NCBI taxonomy): domain Eukaryota; kingdom Metazoa; phylum Chordata; class Mammalia; order Cingulata; family Chlamyphoridae; genus Chaetophractus; species Chaetophractus vellerosus. The sequence goes on from PVKH010014590.1 coordinate 15,339, forward strand.
TTTTAAAACCACACCCACAACCGAAAAATAAACATTGGACTTTGCTTTTTCTCAGTTAGACAATAAAAGGTAAGAGATTGGATTTGATTATCTCTAATTTATCTCACAGTGAAGATATTATGATTCATAAGTAGTTAATATTTTGTAGCATTTGTGACCTATCTTAGGTACTTCTTTGCATTATTCTTCACTATCCATGTGTTGTTTTATTATCCTGCCTACGACCTGCTTTGATACAACCTGTTCCATTCCCATAAGGTAGTTTATGTTTTTGAGCTTCTCTGAATGGTATAAGAATTTGCAGTTTATTAGCTTCTTTGTCTTGTCATCCTTGATGGCATTTTACATTAGTCTCACATAGCTTTTTGGATTAAAAATGAAATGATTAATAGAACAAACAAATTTCTCCTCTACCCGTTGCAAAAGGAGACAGCCATTTGGATATTTTTGTTCTTTATTTTACCTATCCTTTTCTCTCTGAATGTGTGTGCCTTTCTCTACTGAAAAAGAAAGAAAGAAAAATAGATAGGTCACATGAAATATGTAAGTATTTAGAAAAGTCAGAAAAAATTCTAAAATTTTAAAATTTGAGGTGAACTCAGATAAACAAAAAATGGGAATCAGGAAAGAAATATTTCAAGCGGAAAAAAGCTTGGATCTTTCTCTTGTTACTGTTTCCTCTTTGCAAAAGAATCATATTGACAAAAATTTAGGCTCTTATCAACAGAAGAACTTGAGAATTAAATTTATTGAATATATTGGCAGAGAAACATTTTTCAAGTGAAAAATAAATAAGTCAAATTCAAACTCAAGGTGTTGCCAAAATCTCCCAGCTCTTTCCATGCAGAGAGCTGGCAGGTATGAATCTAAGGGAGGTTGTTGAACATGATTCTGATCCTGCCAATTTATTAATTCATGAGTTGGTTAGGATGCAAAAACCTTAATATGCTCATTTTTCTGAAGCTTTCTCACAAAGACAGAATAATGGTCTGGCAGGTTGCTTAGGAGAGCCTTATTTAGTGAGAATATGAGTAGGAGGGAAAGAGAGCCCCTGACAATATACAGGTACTTTTGTAGGACTTCAGTAT